>JAPYYD010006997.1:0-10658 GCA_028551405.1 Uromys caudimaculatus
TTGTGTCAGGGGTGACAGTCTTGTTTGGTTCTATCCTAGGTCTCTGAGCTATCCACCCTCTTGATCCTGATATTTTAGGTAGTATCAGGTGTGGGATTCCTCTTGTGGCATGGGTCTCAGTCAGGACTAGTAATTCTTATAGGTAGGCCAAACTGGAGGTTGAAAGTTATGTGTCTAGTTTGGTTTCCTAATACCTCCACTAGAAGCTACTCCTGGTTAAAGGAGATTGCCAGTTAAGGCTTCACAATCCCAACTTATAGGAGTTTTAGCTATAGTTACCCTCTTAGAATTCTAGGAGTTTCAATTGCCCTGGGTTTCTAGGTTGTTCCCAAAAGAGTCCACAATTCCATTTGTTTGTCTCTCTATTTTCTTCCTTTTACCTCACCCAACCTAAAAGCTCCTGTTCCCATTCCCCACCCTCCTGCACAAATCAGGGGTCTTTTCTATTTCTCCTTCCTAAAGAGATTCATAGGGACCCCTTAGAGCTCTCCTTGTTATGTAGCCTCTCTGTGTCTTTATTGTAGAATGGTTATCATTTACTTTACAACTAATATTCACTAATAAGTGAGTACATACCATGAGTGTCTTTTTGGCTTGGTTTACCACACTCAGGAAGATTTTTTTTCAAGTTCCATCCATTTGCAAATTTTATTATGTCATGGTATTTTTTTATTAAATTATTTTATTACTTGCATTCTGAATGTTGTCCCTTTTCATGGTCCCCCCTCGCTGAGTTCTTCAATTAATCACTCATCCCTTTTGCTTCTGAGAGGATGCTCCCCACTGACCCACCCACCCCTACTTCACACCTGCCAGTATCCTCCTTTCCTGGGACATCAAGTTTCTACAGGACTAAGTGTATCCTCTCTTGTTCAGGCAAGACTAGGCAGTCCTCTGCTACAAATATGCCATAGCTGATCAATACTCACATTGTGTAGACTTACCACATTTTCTTAATCCATTCTTTGGTTGAGAAACATTTATGTTGTTTCCAGTTTCTGGCTATTTTGAATAAAGATACTGTAGACATAATTAAGCAGTGTCCTAGTGTTATGGAGAATGCCTTTTGTAAGGCCATTTTTACCATATTGATCCTAATGATCCATGAATATGGCATAACTACCCATACTCTGATATCTTCCTGTATTTCTTTCTACACAGACTTCAAATTCTTGTCATATGTATCTTTCACTTGCTTAGTTAAGAGTTTGGTGAAAATATTTTATATTATTTGTGGCTATTTTAAAGGATATTACTTCCTGACCTCTTCCTCAGCCCTTCGTCTTTGGTATATAGAAAGGCTTCTGATTTTGTTTTTTGTCTTCTATCCAGACATTTTGCCTATGGTAGTTATCAGCTATAGTTCTGTTGTCAAATTTTTGGGGTCACTTATATATACTATCATATCATCTCCAAATAACAATACATTGACTTCTTTCTTTCCAATTAGTATTCTCTTGATATCTTTTACTTCAATTATTAGTCTGGATAGAACTTCAAGTACTATATTAAATACATATGGGGAGACTGTACAGTCTGGTCTGCCTCCTCATTTATCAGAATTGCTTTGAGTTTCTCTCCATTTAATTTGATGCTAGGTATCAGTTTGCTCTGTATTGACTTTAGTAGTTTAGGTATGCCCCTGTAACCCTGATAACACCAAGACTTTTTTCATGAAGGTGTATTGGGCTCTTTCAAGGCCTTTTCAGCATCTAAGATTATCATGTTGTTTTTTCATTCAGGTGGTTTGCATGGTGAATTACATTGACAGATTTTCACATGTTAAAACATACCTTCATCCCTGAGATGAAGCTTACTTGATCGTAGTGAATTATGTATTTGACCTACTCTTGAATTTGGTTTGCAAATATTTTAAAGTGTATTTTTGCCTATGTACATGAGAGATATTGTGTGTTCTTCTTTCTTTGTTGAGTATTTTTTTGTTTTGGTAAGAGGGTGATTGTGGTTTCTATTTTCAATTTTGTGGAATAATTTCAGGAGTCAACATTAGCTCTTCTTTGAAACTCCAGTAGGATTCTGTGCTGAAGTCTTTTGGCCATGAAGTCTGTCTGTCTTTCCTTCCTTCCTTCCTTCTTTCTTTTTCTTTTACAAATGAGAAACATTAATGACTGTATCTATCTCCTTAGGAACTATAAGTCTATTTAAATTGTTTATGTGGTCTTGATTTCACTTTGGTAAATTGTATCTATCAAGAAATGTATGCACTTCTTTAGGTATTCCAATTCTATGGAATACAGATTTTCAAAGTATGACATGATGATAGTGAATTTTCTCACTGTCTGTTATTAGTCCCCCTTTTCTTTCTTTTGTTTTAAGATGTATTTATTTTATGTATGAGTACACTGTAGCTGTCTTCAGACACACCAGAAGAGAGCATCAGATCCCAGTACAGAGGGTTGTGAGCCACCATGTGGTTGCTGGAAATTGAACTCAAGACCTCTGGAAGAGCAGTCAGTGCTCTTAACCGCTGAATCACCTCTCCAGCCCTATGTCCCCCCTTTCATTTCTGATTTTGTACATTTGGATATTCTCTCACTGCCTTGTAGTTAATTTGGATAAAAGTTTGTCTGTCTTGTGTATTTTCTCAAAGAACTAACTCTTTATTTCATTGATTGGTTGTATTGATCTTTTTGTTTCTATTTTGTTGATTTCAGCCCTCAGATTGATTATTTCTGCCTTCTACTACTCTAGGGTGCATTTGCTTCTTTTTGGGCTAGATTTTTCATGTATGCTGTTAATTTATTACCATGTCATCTTTCTAATTCTTTATGAAGGCAGTTAATGCTATGAGCTTTCCTCTTATCAATGCTTTCATTGTGTTCCATAGGTTTGGGGTATGTTGTTCATTCTCCTTCATCGAGTTCTACCAAGTCTTTAATTTCTTTATTTCTGCCTTGATCCAGTGGTCATTCAGCAGAAAGTTGTTGATTTTCCTTGAGATTGTGTGCTTTCTTTGTTTCTATTTTTGTTGAGTCTGCATTATTACCTCATGGTAGTCTGATAAGATACATGAGGTTATTTCAGTATTCTCATATCTTTTGAGATTTCCATTGTGAACAATTGTGTATTCAATTACGGAGAATGTTGATTGGTTTGCTGAGAAGAAGGTACATCCTTTTGTGTTTGGAAGAAATATTTTGCACATATCTGTTAGGGCTATTTGTGTCAGAGCATCTATTATTTCATTATTTCTGCATTTAGTTTCACTGTGGATACCTTATACATTGGTGAGAGTGGGATGTTGACTGCTCCCACTGTTAATGTGTGTAGTTCAGTGTATAATTAAGCTTTAATATTGTTCCTTTTACAAATGTGAGTGCCTTGCATTTGAAGCATAGATACTTCCATTTTGAGGTCTTGAACATTTTCATTCATTTCTTTCACTTGATCGTGTTTTCCCAGATTACATTTGCATTATTCCTTTATGTATTTATTTATGTATTTATGTATATATTTATTTATTCATTTATTTATTCACTTTACATCTGAATCGTAGCACTCCCTCATCTCTTAGTCTCTCCTTCACTTAAATACTCCCATCTTCCCGTGTTTCTTTCTCCTGTGAAAAGAGGTACCTTCATATAAATCCACATCCACATCAAGATACTACAGGATTCATTTCTGGATCTTCAATTCTATTCCATTGATCTACCTGCCTGTCACTGTACCAATACCATGCAGTTTTTATCACTGCTGCTCTGTAGTACAGCTTGAGGTCAGGGATGCTGATTCCCCCAGAAGTTCTTTTGTTGTTAAGAATAGCTTTTGCTACCCTGGGTTTTTTGTTGTTCCAAATGAATTTGAGAATTGCTCTTTCTAAGTCTATGAAGAATTGAGTTGGAATTTTGATGGGGATTACATTGAATAGTAGATTGCTTTTGGCAGGATGGCCATTTTTACTATATTAATCCTGCCAATATATGAGCATGGGAGAGCTTTCCATCTTCTGAGGTCTTCTTCAATTTCTTTCTTCAGAGACTTGAAGTTCTTGTCATACATATCTTTCACTTGTTTGGTTAGAGTCACACCAAGATACTTTATGCTGTTTGTGACAATTGTGAAGGGTGTCATTTCCCTAATTTCTTTCTCAGCCTGTTTATCCTTTGAGTATAGGAAGGTTACTGATTTGTTTGAGTTAATTTTATATACGGCCACTTTGCTGAAGTTGTTTATCAGCTGCAGCAGTTCTCTGGTGGAGGTTTTTGGGTCACTTAGGTATACGATCATATCATCTGCAAATAGTGATAATTTGATTTCTTCCTTTACAATTTGTATCCTTTGGCCTCCTTTTGTTGTCTAATTGCTCTAGCTAGAACTTCAATTTCTATATTGAATAGATAGGGAGAGAGGGGGCAACCTTGTCTAGTCCCTGATCTTAGTGGGATTGCTTCAAGTTTCTCTCCATTTAGTTTGATGTTGGCTACTGGTTTGCTGTATATTGCTTTTACTATGGTTAGCTATGGGCCTTGAATTCCTGATCTTTCCAGGACTTTTATAATGAAAGGATGTTGAATTTTGTCTAATGCTTTTCAGCACCTAATGAAATGACCATGTGGTTTTTTTCTTTGAGTTTGTTTATTTAGTGGATTACATTGATGGATTTCCATGTATTGAACCATCCCTGCATCCCTGGAATGAAGTATACTTGATCATGATGAATGAACGTTTTGATGTGTTCTTGGATTCGGTTTGCAAGAATTTTACTGAGTATTTTTACATTGATGTTCATAAGGGAAACTGGTTTGAAGTTTTCTTTCTTTGTTGGGTCTTTGTGAGGTTTGGTATCAGTGTAACTATGGCCTCATAGAAGGAATTGGGTAGTGTTCCTTCTGTTTCTATTTTGTGGAATAGATTGAAGAGTGTTGGTATTAGGTCTTCTTTGAAGGTCTGATAGAATTCTGCAGTAAACCTATTTGGTACTGGATTTTTTTTTTTTGGTTGGGAGACTATTAATGACTGCTATTTCTGTAGGCATTATGGGACTGTTAAGATGGTTTATTTGATACTGACTTAACTTTGGTATTTGGTATCTGTCTAGAAAATTGTTCATTTCATCCAAATTTTGCAGTTTTGTTGATTATAGGCTTTTGTAGTAGGATCTGATGAGTTTTTGAATTTCCTCAGAATCTGTTGTTATGTCTCCCTTTTCATTTCTAATTTTGTTAATTTGGATACTGTCTCTGTGCCCTCTGATTAGGCTGGCTAAGGGTTTATCTATCTTGTTAATTTTCTCAAAGAACCAACTCTTGGTTTTGTTGATCCTTTGTATAGTTTTTTTAGTTTCTACTTGATTGATTTCAGCCATGAGTTTGATTATTTCCTGCCTTCTACTCCTCTTGGGTACATTAACTTCTTTTTGTTCTAGAGCATTCAAGTGTGCTGTTAACCTGCTAGTGTATACTCTCTCCAGTTTCTTTTTGGAGGCACTCAAAGCTATGAGTTTTCCTATTAACACTGCTTTCATTGTGTCCCATAAGTTTGGGATGTTGTACTTTCATTTCCATTAAATTCTAGGAAGTCTTTAATTTCTTTCTTTATTTCTTCATTGACCAAGTTGTCACTGAGTAGAGCATTGTTCAGCTTCGATGTCTATGTGGGCTTTCTGTTGTTATTGTTGCCATTGAAGAACAGCCTTTAACAGTAGTGATCTGATAGGAGGTATGGGATTATTTTAATCTTCTTGTATCTGTGGAGGTTTGTTTTGTGACCAATTATATGGTCAATTTTGGAGAAGGTACCATGAGGTGCTGAGAAGAAGGTATATCCTTTTGATTTAAGATGAAATATTCTATAGATATCTGTTAAATTCTTTTGGTTTGTAACATCTCTTAGTTTCACTTTGTCTCTGTTTAGTTTGTGGTTCTAAGATCTGTCCATTGATGATAGTGGGGTGTTGAATTCTCCCACTATCATTGTGTGAGGCACAATGTGTGCTTTGAGCTTTAGTAAAGTTTATTTTACAAATGTGGGTGCCCTTCCATTTGGGACATAGATGTTCAGGATTGAGAGTTCTTCTTGGTAGATTTTTCCTTTGATGAGTATGAAGTGTCCTTCCTTATCTTTTTTGATGACTTTTGGGTGAAAATCGATTTTATCTGATATTAGAATGGCTACTCCAGCCTGTTTCTTGGGACCATTTGCCTGGAAAATTGTTTTCTAGCCCTTTACTCTGAGGTAGTGTTTGTCTTTATCACAGAGATATGTTTCTTGAATGCAGCAAAATGCTGGGTCCTCTTTATGGATCCAGTCTGTGAGTCTATGTCTTTTTATTGGGGAACTGAGTCCATTGATGTTAAGAGATATTAAGGAATAGTGATTGTTGGTTACTGTTATTGTCGATGTTATTTTTACTTTTATGTGGCTATCTTCTTTTGAGTTTATTGAAAGATTACTTTCTTGTTTTTTCTAGGGTGTAGTTTCCCTCTTTGAGTACATGTTTACCATCCATTATCCTTTGTAGGGCTGGGTTTGTGGAAACATATTGTGTAAATTTGGTTTTGTCATAGAATATTTTGGTTTTATCATCTATGGTAATTGAGAGTTTTGCTGGGTATAGCAGCCTGGGTTGGCAATTCTGTTCTCTTAGGATCTGTATGAGTTCTGCCCACGATCTTCTATCTTTCATAGTCTCTGGTGAGAAGTCAGGTATAATTCTGATAGGTCTTCCTTTATATGTTACTTGACCTTTTTCCTTATTGCTCTTAATATTCTTTCCCTTTTTTTTTTTTTTTTTTTTTTGTATTTGGTGTTTTCACTATAATGTGACAGGATGAATTTCTTTTCTGATATAATCTGTTTGGAGTTCTGTAAG
The DNA here is from genome assembly GCA_028551405.1 of Uromys caudimaculatus. NCBI lineage: Eukaryota > Metazoa > Chordata > Mammalia > Rodentia > Muridae > Uromys > Uromys caudimaculatus. The sequence goes on from JAPYYD010006997.1 coordinate 6,833, forward strand.
CTTCTTGTATATTTATGTTCATTCCTTTCTTTAGGTTAGGGAAGTTTTCCTCTATAATTTTGTTGAAGATACTTACTGGTCCTTTTTGTTGGGAATCTTCACTCTCTTCTATACCTATTATCCTTAGGTTCTGTCTTCTCATTGTGTCCTGGATTTCATGGATATTTTGGGTTAGAAGCTTTGTGCATTTTGCATTTTCTTTTACTGTTGTGTAGATGTTATCTATGGTACGTTCTGCTCCTGAGATTCTCTCTTCTATCTCTTGTATTCTGTTGGTGATGCTTACATCAATGACTCCTGCCCTCTTTCCTAGGTTTTCTATCTCCAGGATTGTCTCCCTTTGTAATTTCTTTATTGTTTCTGTTTCTATTTTTAGCTCCTTGATAGTTTTGTGCATTTCCTTTGTCTGTTTGATTGTGTTTTTCTGTAATTCTGCCTGTTTGATTGAGTTTTCCTGTAATTCTTTAATGGATTTTTGTGTTTCCTCTTTAAGGGCTTGTAGTTGATTGTGTCTGTTCTCTTGCATTTCTTTAAGAGTGTTAATTTCTTTCTTAAAGTCTTCTATCATCAACATGAGAAATGATTTTAAATCTGAGTCTTGCTTTTCTGGTGTGTTAGGATATCCAGGGCTTGCTGTGGTGGGAGAGCTGGGTTCTGATGATGCCAAGTACCCTTAGTTTCTGTACCTTATGTTCTTACCCTTGCCTTTTGCCATCTTGTTAATTCTGATGTTAGCTGGTCGTACCCTGTCTGGCTGTGGCTTGCCCCTCCTGCAGGCCTCTGTGTCAATACTCCTTGAAGACCAACTCTCTCTGAGAGGTGTTTGGGTTTGGAGAGCTGTGGCACACGGTCAGCTCTAGGGTGCAGACAGAAATCAGAAGGATCCTGTCCCCAGCTGTCCCTTGGCTCCTATGTCCTGATGGCTTTGCAAGGGTCCTTCTTGATCCCGTGATCTTGAACAGAAGCGGTGGCCCTGCCTGTGCTCAAAAGTGTGTCAGCACTCCTGGGATACCAGCTCTCCTCTGGAGCCCAGCAGCCCAGGTTGAGGTTCCCAGGCACAGATGGAAACCGGAAAGTTCCTGTCCCCGACTCTTCCTCAGTCCCTGTAACCCGAGGGTTCCGGGCAGGTCCTGGTGAGCAGTGGTGCGCGCCCTAACCCCACTCATGGCTTTTCCAAGCTCCTGGGAGTGTAGCCTTCTCCTCGCACTCCTTGGCTATGGACCCCTGGGGCCCCAGGCAGAGGTATCCACCCACAAATGGAAATCAGAACGTTCAGAGGTTTCCTGTCCCTGAGTTTTCCTCAAGCCCTGTATTCCCCCGGTTCCAGGCAGATCCTGGTGAACAGTGGTGCTTGAGTTAACTCCACTCACAGCTTTTCCACACTCCTGGGTATGTAGCTTTCTCCTGGTGCTCCTTGGCTATGGACCCCTGGTGGCCCAGGCAGAGGTCTCCACCCACAGATGGAAACCAGAACTAGTCCCTGATTTTAGTGGGATTGCTTCAAGTTTCTCTCCATTTAGTTTGATGTTGGCTACTGGTTTGCTGTATATTGCTTTTACTATGGTTAGCTATGGGCCTTGAATTCCTGATCTTTCCAGGACTTTTATCATGAAGGGATGTTGAATTTTGTCAAATGCTTTTTCAGCATCTAATGAAATGACCATGTGGTTTTTTTCCTTAAGTTTGTTTATGTAGTGGATTACATTGATGGATTTCCATGTATTGAACCATCCCTGCATCCCTGGAATGAAGCCTACTTGATTTTGATGAATGATCATTTTGATGTGTTCTTGGATTCGGTTTGTGAGAATTTTATTGAGTATTTTTGCATCGATATTCATAAGGGAAACTGGTCTGAAGTTTTCTTTCTTTGTTGGGTCTTTGTGAGGTTTTGGTATCAGTGTGATTGTGGCCTCATAGAAGGAATTGGGTAGTGTTCCTTCTGTTTCTATTTTGTGGAATAGATTGAAGAGTATTGGTATTAGGTCTTCTTTGAAAGTCTGACAGAATTCTGCAGTGAACCCATCTGGTACTGAGTTTTTTTTGGTTGGGAGACTTTTAATGACTGCTTCTATTTCTGTAGACATTATGGGATTGTTTAGATGGTTTATCTGATCCTGACTTAACTTTGGTATTTGGTATCTGTCTAGAAAATTGTCCATTTCATCCAGATTTTGCAGTTTTGTTGAGTATAGGCTTTTGTAATAGGGTCTGATGATTTTTTAAATTTCCTCAGCATCTGTTGTTATGTCTCCCTTTTCATTTCTAATTTTATTAATTTAGATCCTGTCTCTGTGCCCTTTGGTTAGTCTGGCTAAGGGTTTATCTATCTTGTTGAGTTTGTCAAAGAATCAACTCCTGGTGTTGTTGATTCTTTGTATAGTTCTTTTTGTTTCTACTTGGTTGATTTCAGCCCTGAGGTTGATTATTTCCTGCCTTCTCCTACTCTTGGGTGCATTAGCTTCTTTTTGTTCCAGAGCATTCAGTTGTGCTGTTAAGTTGGTAGTGTATGCTCTCTCCAGTTTCTTTTTGGAGGCACTCAAAGCTATGAGTTTTCCTCTTAACACTGCTTTCAAAGTGTCCCATAAGTTTGGGTATGTTGTACTTCAATTTTCATTAAATTCTAGGAAGTCTTTAATTTCTTTCCTTATTTCTTCCTTGACCAAGTTATCATAGAGTAGAGCATTGTTCAGCTTCCATGTGTATGTGGGCTTTCTGTTGTTATTGTTGCCATGGAAGACCAGCCTTAATCCGTAGTGATCTGATAGGAGGCATGGGATTATTTCAATCTTCTTATATCTGTGGAGGTTTGTTTTGTGACCTACTTTGTGGTCAATTTTGGAGAAGGTACCATGAGGTGCTGAGAAGAAGGTATATCCTTTTGATTTAGGATGAAATGTTCTATAGATATCTGTTAAATCCATTTGGTCCATAACATCTATTAGTTTCAGTGTATTTCCGTTTAGTTAGTGTTTCCAAGATCTGTCTGTCCATTGATGATAATGGGGTGTTGAAGCCACCTACTATTATTGTGTGAGGTGCAATGTGTGCTTTGAGCTTTAGTAAAGTTTCTTTTATGAATGTGGGTGCCCTTGCATTTGGAGCATACATGTTCAGAATTGAGAGTTCTTCTTGGTAGATTTTTCCTTTGAGTATGAAGTATCCTTCCTTATCTTTTTTGATGACTTGTAGATGAAAGTCGATTTTATCTGATATTAGAATGGCTACTCCAGCCTGTTTCTTGGGACCGTTTGCCTGGAAAATTGTTTTCCAGCCCTTTACTCTGAGGTAGTGTTTGTCTTTATCACAGAGATGTGTTTCTTGAATGCAGCAAAATGCTGGGTCCTCTTTATGGATCCAGTCTGTGAGTCTATGTCTTTTTATTGGGGAATTGAGTCCATTGATTTTAAGAGATTTTAAGGAATAGTCATTTTTGGTTCCTGTTATTTTTGATGTTATTTTTACTTTTATGTGGCTATCTTCTTTTGAGTTTGTTGAAAGATTACTTTCTTGCTTTTTCTAAGGTGTAGTTTCCCTTTTTGAGTTGATGTTTACTATCCATTATCCTTTGTAGGGCTGGGTTTGTGGAAACATATTGTGTAAATTTGGTTTTGTCATGGAATATTTTAGCTTCACCATCTATGGTAATTGAGAATTTTGCTGGGTATAGCAGCCTGGGTTGGCAGTTGTGTTCTCTTGGGGTCTGTATGAGTTCTGCCCACAATCTTCTATCTTTCATAGTCTCTGCTGAGAAGTCAGGTGTAATCCTGATAGGTCTGCCTTTATATGTTACTTGACCTTTTTCCCTTACTGCTTTTAATATTCT
>JAPYYD010006998.1:0-10658 GCA_028551405.1 Uromys caudimaculatus
GTACTCCATTGTGTAAATGTACCACATTTTCTGTATCCATTCCTCTGATGAGGGACATCTGGATTGTTTCCAGCTTCTGGCTATTATAAATATGGCTGCTATGAACATAGTGGAGCATGTATCTTTGTTACATGTATGGCGTTCGTTGGCTACCGACTCCTGGCGTCCCAGGCAGAGGTTTCCCCCTTTCTACCTATTTAACTTTTAAATTAATTTTTAATTAACGATTTCTGCTTCCTCATATACTAACATACCTACGATTCTAATATTTTTCTGTTTCTCTTCTTTTAATGATCTTTTTATTTCTTTTAGTCTTAATTTATCCCCCCCCCCTCTCTCGGTAAAATATTTCCAAAAACCTGATGGCCCAGATATCTTAAGGTCTCTTTATTGGACTGTTTTGTGATTTTCTTGAAGAGAGTGCTCTCATCTTACATCTTGAAACATAGACTTGCATTTTTTTTTTTGAGATTTTAAATTTGCATTCCAAAGTTCTTTATATTGTTTTCAGTGACTTAAGACCCATGGAGATTGAACTACAAAGATGACTTGACTTATGAAGTATTTCTTGTCTGTTGCTACCTTGACTTTGTTTTTCCTACACACAAAATATGTAGCAAAAACATGTATACTGATTATCCGTGTTACAAAAAAGAAGCATGTAGGAATTGAAACACATATGAGAATAAGTCAATGGAAGTTTGTGCTGTGACATACATGTCACATGACATGTTTGCTGCTATGCATGACAGCTATTCCATTAATGACAATCTTCCTTACTGCTTTATAAACTATGTTTGATGAAGCTGATTGCTTCAGAGATTGTAATGGCTAATATTGTTTGTCAATTGGACTGCATTTGGAATAAACTAAAGCACAATCTGCTCAGCATTCCTATGAGAGGTTTTCCTGGTCACATTAATTGAAGCAGTAAGACCCAACACACATCTTGGTAGCACCTTCTTATGAGAGCCAACATCAAAAGGCTCAGAAGAAGAACACTTTGCTTTGTACTTACTTTCCTTAGCTCTCACTGGCAAGTCCATCTTGCCCCTGAGGCATCCCTTCACCGATATTATCAACTCTCTAGGAAACTTTAGGCCATCAGTTCCAGTTTGGGACTACTTCGCTATCAAGCATCATTGGAGGGATCAACTCAACTCTTGGGCTGTCTATGAGATATTGAATACATCTACACAAAGACTATATTGAATTTAGCCAATGATTTTGAAATACCATACCAGACATTTCAAATATGGCAACACATGTATAGCTATCTTATTTATTCTCTCTCTCCTTACGACTTCTATTTTAGTTAGATTTCATCAAATTCTTACCTAGAAAATTTTACTCTGCATTTTGATTTATGTTCTTACATATTCACCAATATAATCTTTAGAAGAGTTAAAACCTCATTATGTCTCATTATGGTATTTTTTTGAGATTACAATGTAATTAGATCATTTCCCTTTTATCTTTTCCCCCCAAACCTTACTATCAGTCCCCTCCCTTGATTTTTAAAAATACATTGTATCTTTTTCTTTTATTGTTGTTACATAACATTACTAAACCAACCTAACCCAGGAACATCCAAACATTTGTCACTATATACATAAATATGTCATCATGGAAATACCTCTTTGCAGAAGATGGATACCACTACAGAAACCTATAATCAATTAAAGGAAAAGTTGTGGAGCCCATTTCCAAGTGACACATCTACAGTACAAGACCTGTACCTTAGGCCAAGAGATCATTGTGGAAGAAGGGACGGAAAGGTTATAAACTCTAGAACAGAGCATTTGCTGTGGAACTATCTCTTAGAAATTTCCGAAGCTACACCAATAATGTCTCACCATCAAGGCTGTATAAACATGACCTAAATAAGACTGGCAGCAACAGATATGCTCATGTTGGGCAGGGATCTATGAAGGCCTCAACCCTAGACAAGGAACTACAGGCTACTAAAGAATATGGAGAGCAGGAAAATTAGTCTTCCCCAGGAAAGTGCACAGCAATTGATTATCCAACAGCACACAGTCATCACACTGAAACCATACCTCCAAATTTCATCACATAGTATTTATGTATTCGATAAGATTTGATCATCAATTTCACCAACTTATTTTTCAGATCCCTTTCTTTCCTTTAGGAAAAGAAAATCATAATGTTGATAAAATGGCAATGCTTGATTGCTTGCTTGCTTTCTTCCTTCCTTTCTTTCTCCCTTCCTTCCTTCCTTCCTTCCTTCCTTCCTTCCTTCCTTCCTTCCTTCCTTCCTTCCTTCCTTCCTTCCTTCCTTCCTTTTTTGGCAACATCTTTGCCCTCTTTTTGTGTCCCCTAACTTCTCAGAATCCTAATCTTATTTCAAAACTCAGTATAGATATCATTTCTTCTAGACCATGAGCACATTCTGTTGTCAGGACCTGTGTTTCAGTAGTTGATGTTACATGGCGATCCAATATTCTCTAGTTTAGGTTAGAAAGTCTTTTTGACTAAGGAAATGTTATTATTTTTGTGATATCTGGAAGTCTTCATATCTTATATGTTTTAAATTAGATGCTCATAAGAAATAAATTTATTATTAGTGAGAAGAAAATAAATATCACACCTGGTGGTGCAAAGCCAGTGAGAAGTTTCAAAATCTCAATTCATTCATCTCAGGGATACAAAGAAAAATCAATGCAATCAGCATGTAACAATTAATGAGATAGTATCTCAAACATTAAACAAAGGATAGGGCTGAAGATCTAGCTCAAGGAGAGTACGCTTGCCTAGTATATGTGAGGTCTTACGTTGAATGTCCACTTTGAAATGAAAAATAGGAAATTATGTATTGTTTTCAAGGTATTATTTTAATATAGCTTCTCATTTTTCATGCCTCAGTCATTTCTATACATGTATACTACATGCTTCTTACTGCCTGCCTCTGCTTTGGATGTTATCAAAACATTTTTGCTTAGAAATGTAGAAGTCTGCATATCTATATAAAAATATAAGAATTTAAATTGCTTTGTTTGTAGGGGCCCTAACATTCTCAAAACTGGTTGAATTTCATTGTATATAATCAGTTTATCCAATGCTGTAGGTACAAACATTGATTGCTATGTGAATCACAATTTCTCATACACCTAATGAATAAATAAAAAGTCGTTTTATGTATTTTGATATACTCACTGACTAAATTTGATTATATATTTCTAGGTCTGTAATGGAAGTATTCTCAGAAATACCATTATTCTAACTGTCCATAAGTTCTGTTACATGAAAGAAAATTGTTGTAGCAAAAATTAATTGGGCGTTTCTACTCTACACCGGGTCATTCATTTCCTAAATAAAAGACAGAAAACCTTTATATTTATAATAAACCTTAATGCACTAAGGCTGGGCAGATCTCAACCCTTTATGCTATCTTGTCTATTTTCCTGTCAATAACCTCAAGATACAACTTAGCATATTCAGCCTGGGCCACTCCTACTCCAATTGGCCAGCCCTCACAGCTGTGTTCTCACAATTTAACTACCCTATGGTCCCTTTCTCTTCTTTCTTCTTTCTGCTCTCCTTCTTGTGGTCACTGCCTCAGACTTCAAGCTTATCAGACTCCTGCCTACCTCACTTCTACGCAGCTATAGACTGTAGGCATTTTTATTTGAACAAAACTATTAAATTAAAGAGCAAGGTTATGTACCAGAGCTGGTGTGCATAAGGATTTCCTCATCCCTGAAGACCTACTCATTGGGGACAAGCAGATATTGGTGGCCAATATTTAGCATTACAGTAAATAGCATCAGACCAAACCTCAAAAGAAAACATTATAAGCAGGAGACAAAGTATGTAATAGATTGTGCTTAATCTTAGGAAGCAAGTCATTAAAATATAGTTTGAATTCACCTGCATAAATGAAAGTTTGTAATTAAAACATTTTCCTTTAGTGAGGGAAGAAAATTAAATGGCTGTTCCAATATTTGGTGAACCCTGTATCATCAAATATCCTCAAAGATGCTGAGAGGTCCATTTAGACCTATTCCAGTATTAAACTAGGTAGCTTTGGCAAAGTGATTATATCAATTTCTGAGACATTTCATCAATGTTGACTTCTTCAAATAATCCATGGGCAGAAATAATGATCGTGAAAAAATTCTGTAACATCAAATTAATGGGTAATAATTAAATAAAAATATGTTATATAAGTATTACTTTATTGCTGTTAATTTTGTCTTAAGTTCAGTAAAATAAATGCTAGAAAATTTGAATTTGTTTTTGAAAATTTTTACATCCTGATTTTATTTCCTTTTAATCATTCATTTTATGGTTTTATATATAAGTACTTTATGTATATCTTTCTTCATCTTCTTCCAGTTCCTCCTCTGTTACTCCTAGTCCTCAAATTAATGACTTTTTATTATTTAATTATAGCTGGGTTTTGTATGCGTTATGTGTTAAGTACATTTCCAAAAACAACGTGGTGAGACCACTAGTGTTTTTTATCTATATTTATAGTTGACCATTGAGATTGGCTAACCTATCAATGGGACTTGTTCTTAGAGAACTATTTCCCTCTTTCCCAGTAATCATCCATTACCTGTAATTGTTTTTCTAGATGTGAAGTCCTGTGAGAATTTTCCCACCTTCACTGGCATGCCAATTGGTATAAATACTTTTTATATCTTATTTAGGCAACCTAATTGTTGAGATTTCCTGGGTGCAGCTTTCATGTCATATGCAAAATATTTTATCTACCAGAAAACATCCTGTACTGTTTCCCTAGCTCTTACAATTTTTTTTTATCTCATTTTTCATGATGTTCCTTGAACCTTAGATTCACCCATTGTTTTGTCAATGTATTTACTATATCTTGGGTACACTACTTTCAGATGTTCTCTCCATTTTGTTGAGTTTTGACTTTCTGGTCTCCACCTAGAGTTAAATGGACTATTTTTGATAATGGGAAAGAGCTAAGGATACGCAATTAGAATGCATTTAGAAATTATACTAGTTTAATGAAGTGGAGATGGTAAGTTCTTTAATTTGTTGTATATGTATGAAAGACCTTAAAGGTTAGTACTCAGAACATACCTGTGTCTCTGGTCCTATTAGTGTTGGTGATAGGTGAGTTCTCTAAACTCCATGATCCAGTCCTGTTTGTGTTGGTGATCAGTGAGTTGTCTAATCTCAGTGATCCAGTCCCAAGTGAAATGAAAGAGGATTAAGAGACTGTTTAATAAGGACAGAAGAGATAATGAGAAGGATTGAAGGAGGAAATCAATACACTAAGAGTAATAAAACCCTCAGACGAGTTTTACTTTGATTATTATTAACATGTTATTCAGTTATATAGCAAATTATAGATTTTTTCTACAAATTTCATTTGTCTTACTTTTTAATTTTTGACATAAGCTCTTGCCTTGAATTTCAAGACGGACTTACATTCATGGGCTCGAATCATTGATACCTATTTCCTTTGCCTCCACATAGCTAAAACTACAACCCTGAGGCACCGAACACAACTTTGTTATTTGTTTTTACTTATGTGGAGCCTAAAATTACACAAAAGTTGTGGAATATGACCAGCCAATCAAATGGAAGCTGTTATATTTCAAATAGACAGATGGCTTAGGATGCAACTGCAATGCAGGAAATATTTTATGTTAATTTATGCATTAGTCTTTTCCAAGGATATACTCAAAATATCAGAACATTATCCACAAGCCAGAATTAGATTTAGGGAAGCAAAAGCAGGGGCAGAAAAGGTAAAAGAAATGAAACTCATGAATATGCATGTTTGAAATGAATAATTTTTAAGTTTCAGAGTCTGAGAAGAAGTACTGCTTTCATTATTTCCTTAAGAGGTGAACAGATATGATACACCTATATCGCTTAATAAGGGATTTGTGTCTTGGATATTTTTAATGGGTTAATAACATGGCTGCACAACTGGTTAGCTGAGTCACACACATAGAGGAAGCACGGCTACAGTCTAGTTTTGGCAGTTACCAAAGTACAGCTATTCTTCTGTTACTTGACATCTCTGGTACATGTTGAGATCAATCCGTAGAAACTGCTGATATTTGCTCTGTTATAGATTAGCCAATATCTCAAAACATTCTTTGAAGTTCAAGGCCCTGATACAGATGTCTCAGAGAGTAAATTTATAAATAATTTGATCAACAGATATTATGCAGTTCTTGAAATAAACATCAGGAATGTTGCCAGAACACTGACTTGAGTTGATTTTCTTTTATGAGCAAGGTTCATGTAAATTTCTTGTTTTCTTTGAGAAACTGTACTATAGGCAGAAGGAGATAAACTAATAAGTGCTCAAATCTTTTATTGATCTGTTTTTTCAATAATTACATCTTATCTTCTAAAGAACAAAAGACAGCATATGGACTGTTCAAAATCAATAAAACTAAGAATATGAAAGAAAATTGTTGGAGCTTTTTTGTGTTTCCAGGTGAAAATTTTATGAAACGGTAGTGCTGATGGATATGGAATATTATCAATATCACATTTCTTTGCTAATCATCTCAGTATATTACTGAAAGATTACATCTTACTGTATGCATTCCTAAGACATTCATTTATGTACACATGATTATATGTTAAATGTATGTGTACATAAATGTGAACATTTTTATTATACATGCACAACAATGTTTATTAGTTTCATATACATATAAAAAATACTGGCATGTGTATACAATAAATTTTACCTTTTTTCTTTAAAAAAATTATTTAAGTTTCCAGTTCCCTAGAATAGGCCAAACTGCAGTCACTCTGTGTTCTTTCTAAAACTTCCTATATCTATGTTTCCTGAGAAAACAGAATTCATTTGATATTGAATTCAGCTCAAAAATGGTTATTTAGAAATTATTCATATGAACAATACAACTTCTCTATCACATTTCTAAAACTAAATCATCCTACTGGACATACTTCTTAATGCTCAACTTTTAACAGAAAATCAGCAAAAACCAGCAAATATGCCTAATGAAAATATGGTAAATGTACTTTTGAATACCCAAACTGATGATCCTTGTAGCATTTCTAGCCTAAATTGATAAAGACCTATAATCTTATACAATATAATGGACAGAGGTGGAAATTCTAGTAGTGCTTTTGAGAAAATTGTGGCCTAGCTTTGCCCATCAACTTTCTTATGCTAATTATTCTATATCAGGACTAAATACAGACCTGGATATCCTAAACTTAACATGAGATATAAGAGTTCCTAAGCAGGGCAAGATGTTTTCTGTAGAATACACTTATTATTTACCCAGTGTCCTTTACTGGGCTGGTATACTCATTTCCAAGATGCTATGAATGTTGAGAGCTATCAGTGTTTCATTCTTTGGAATGGTGCCCTAAAATAAATGGATCTCTAAGGCTTGATCTCTAAGGCATATTTCTTCCTTAGCTGGAGAAAAATATAGCGTAGAACTGACAGAGGTCAACATACTCTTCCTATGACAGTAGGGTGAGACTCACCTGTAGAACATCTTGTATCTAGAATATCATATAGGATTATGCAGAATCTAGCCTTAATCTAAGATCATTTTACTATTTAGTAACATTTCACCTCACACACTTTCTTTCCTGAGATCTTTTTCCTTCAAGTGCACATGTAATAAATTACTTGATAATTTTACAGCTATGTTATGGATCCATCCTGTAGATGTCCCAGCCGCTAAATCAATAGACTAGCTGTGAAGATGGTTCCATAGAAGATTTGGTAAAAGGATTCATTGTTGATTATGAACAAGTTTAACATTCCTTTTACATCTAAATTAGTGGATAATTAAAAACAATCAAAGAAATTTTGACAAAGAAACTGGAAGGACACTAAGTTTTTTTGGACATACCCTTGCATACTTGTGTAATTTGATTTTATGACAGGGTTAGTGAGGTTTGACAAGTAAGTGAGATATGAACAAAAATGTGGGGAAAGTGCAAAACAAATTCAGAAGGGTTATATTGATGTAGCTTTATCTACATTTGAGCTAATCTTACTACCATTTCTAGAAGGCAGAATGAAATCATGTGTGCTAAAATCACAATGAATTCTTCAAAACAGCAGCACACACTGGGAAGAGACAGAGAGAATTCAATAACAAATTAATTTCAATGCCACCCACAGTTAAGTGTAACTAAGAACTATTTGTTTTCTAGTTGAAGAGCTAGGCCTGCATCTCTGTGATGCTTATCATATACCTGTGTTGAAAACTTAATTTCTCCACATCTCTGCTTCCTTAGTGGCCAGTCAGTCATGCATTCAATTATGTATTTGCTAGCCAAATTTTTGTTGAAGACAGCTAACAAATCATGCATAGCTCATATGTAAAGGATCAATCCTAAGGGCAAAGACACATTACAGGAAAGAAAAATACCCCGAATATTCCTGTTATTGTAGAACTTCATATTAGAGTATACATCTATACTATAGTGTATAGAGGGCTGTGTCCTCTTCTGATTTAACAATATATGTAATTACTGTAATGGCAGTTTGTCCTTTCATATGGACCTAATTGTCACAGTAAATCTTAAGGCTCTTTGACTTGCCTTGTTTTCTCTGTGTCAAACAATATAATCCTAAAATGCAGACACAAGTAGTCTAGTATATGATAGATCATTATAAGCACCAAAGCTCAATAACATATTATGACATCATTTATTTGCAATAATAAATTCTCTTTAGTCTCTGATTTACTTTTCAATATGTTTTAATCTTGAAGAACTATCATGCAGCAAACTTTCCAAAGGCTACCAAAGCAACAGGAAAGAAATATAGAAACAGAGAGAAATGAAGAGGCAGATTTTCTGGAGCAGATTTATGAACATATAAAATATTAAAGAGATAATATCTATTGCTTTGTGACTTATGCAGCAGTGTTAAAACCTAGAATTGATTAAATGCTTGCACTATACTTCAATGTTTAATTTCTTTTGTAACATTTGGGCAAAGAAGAGGCAAAATAATAGAAATATGTTTTTGTAGCAGAAGGCATAAAATTGAAAATGGTATTTTCATAGCTGCAAATAATTGACCTGGGTGAATTTGATTACTAGGTCAAACCATGGAAGTGTTCTTCAGCCATAGAGCATACATGTCTCATAGCTTGTCCACTTGGGTTTAAATTTGGTTTCAATTCTTTCTAAATACATAAAATTTTCATATTTGTTAAAGTTCTTATCTTTTGTTTTGTTTGTAAGAGCCAAACATATGTGTATGTTAATGAATTACAATGCAGTTAAAAAAATAGTAAGGCATCAATGCACATCAGTGTGCCTAATTACTATTAAATATAGAATTATCTGGAAACTGTATGGCCAGTTTTATATTTAATTCTTCAGAAGATGAATTTTATTTCTTCCAAAATTTTATGTAAGAATTGTTTTCATTCTGTCATTTACACATTAAGCTAAGAGACATAAGCCAAAACATGTGCGCACATCACATAATAGATTTAGCTCATATTTTTTTTCCAAACTCCATGCCCATGATTGTTTAGGGCAGTGACATCAGAAAAATATTCTGATGATTGCATGCTTATACTTGTGAGAAAATCTTTCCTAATATTTAAGGTAATAATCATACTCCTGAAAACTTTCCACAGGTGGTATAAAATCAGTTAATAAATTGCTACCAATAATTTCTCTAAATGATAATATTTAAATATTTTTGTTCCATTCCATTTTTTGAATTAAATTATTAAAGTATTGATATAAATTTGGAAAGATGATATCAAATCAGTCATGAAAGTAATTATTCTTAAGAAGTAAATAAAACCCCTGAGGTTATAAAGAATATTTTCAAGTTTTCTTATCTATAGTTTATTCAATGGCAATTTTATACATTCATGTAAGGTGCTTTGATTATAATCTACTTCCATCCAGTATTCATAAATATTTAGACACCTAACACAGCCTCTCCCAACTTTATACTCTCTTTTCACAGCTTCCAAAATCTAATCAGTATTGTGTAGATGTGAGTGGGGTGTAGAACTCTCTTCTGGAGCGTTTGTGTCTTTACAGGATCCACTTCTGTTTAGAAAACCAACTCTCTTTTCCTCAGCACCTCAAAACTGACAAACTCCTCAACAAGAAAGTGGCATTGTGAGCACGTCACCAATCTATGGTGAAATTTTGACTGGCTTGATTTTGTACAGGCACCTGGTTTGACATTGCAGCTCTCATGATATCAAGATTTCCATGGCTCTATGTTCTCTAGAAAACATTGTCTTTCACATGTCCTCCATAATTCTGGTTCTTACAATCATTCTGATCCTTGTTTCCCAGTTTGCAGTCCTGAACAAAGTATCTTTTTCATAATGTCTCTGCACAAAGCTCAGGAAATATTCTTGTTACCTATTATTTTCCATGACCCATCTTACCCACATTTTTCGTTAATCAATTTCTTTTTTTTTTTTTACTTTTATTTTTTATTTTTTATTTTTATTTTTTCTCCTTTTTTATTTTTGATACTTTATGTACATTTCCAATGTTTCCCCTTTTCTGAGTCTCCTCTTTGGATACCCCCTGTCCCCTCCCCAACCCGCCTCTAGGAGGGAATTCCACCTCCCACCCCCCCACCTCCCCTTTCACCCATCCCCATATTCCCACCTTGACATTCCCCTTTACTGAAGCCTCTAACATCCTCA
>JAPYYD010006999.1:0-10657 GCA_028551405.1 Uromys caudimaculatus
GCCCACCACTCACACCACAGCCCCCGCCCACCACTCACACCACAGCCCTGCCCACCACTCACACCACAGCCCCCGCCCTCCACTCACACCACAGCCCTGCCCACCACTCACACCACAGCCCCTGCTCACCACTCACACCACAGCCCCCGCCCACCATCTTCACGCAGTCTTCAAATGTGTTATGATAGCTCAGACATTGTCTTCTGACTCTCACTTCTCAAAGGACTGTAAGTTCATAGTCTTTCAAGATTATAATTTGGCAGTGTTCTTCAGAAACCTTAAATACATCTATTTTATTTATTAAAAAATTATTCTAAGATAATTTTAGGCCATCAGGATGGCTCAGCAGCCTCCACCAAGCAGATGATCTTATTTCAAGCCCCAGAACTCACATTGTGGAAGGAGAAAATGGATTTCTTCAAGTTGCACCCCAATCTTTACATGCATCATGGTATGTACACACACTCATGCTCACACACACACACGCTCACACGCACACACACACATACTCATATGTGTGAGCACACACACATGTAAGCGAGTGAAATAAAATGAAAATATTTTTAAAGATGAATATTCTAGAAGAAAATATCAGAAATATGTACAAAATTGGTGGTAGTATATTCATGGAATGTTTTATATCATTGAAAAGATAAAAATGATCAAAATGTCCTTGAAGTTGTAATTAATTTTGATATTATCGATAATGTGGAAGTATAAAAATACACAACAAATAAAAGGATATTATATTGATAGTGAATTATTCTCATATTTTCACATGAATAAAGTGAGTAAAAACACAGTGATTATATTTTGAAATAGAAAAGTCTAGCATACATAGGCCTAAGAAGGCAAAAAGCTGGAAAGCAAAATGAAAACCATAAAATTATCTGAGTGCAGGAGAGTTGCCCTGCACTTGCATGCTGTGTGGTGGCATGGACACTGGAGAGATGCCCTCCCAACCCTCTTGTTTCTCACCTCTAGCTACCTATGGCAGGCAGGACAGCTGGCCCTGGGGTCATGACAGTGGGGTAGCTAGCTGGTCCTTCCCCTCACTGGCTGCAGCACTTGAGAGAGCAGACCCCATACTTTGCCTGGGCATCACCATTGAATTGACTCTGCTAGCATAGGCATTGGGTGAGCTGGCCAGGGAGTGTTGAAAAGCTTGCCCTGGTGCTGTGAGTGTGGTAGAGCTGGCAGGATGACCAGCTCAGCTACTAACTAGGCCCAGAGTCAGGGTTTTGAATTAGCCCACCCCAACATCTACCCCATCTATGAACTGCTGGAGGGTGGCAAGAGGTTGGTCCTACAGAACCAAAGCTGCAGGGTCTCCATGACATACTGAAGAGGCCAGTTCAGGACCTTTGGAAAATTCCACCAGACTCCAAAGCACATAGGCACCCCTCCCTTGGAAAAGACTTAGAGAGCACGTAGGCTGGAAAGGAGGGGCTGATTAAGCCCCTACTACCTTATTCCCTAAAGACAAATCAGTTTAAAAGTGACACAGTTCTACCAATCACATTGAGCCTAATGGCTGCTGCTCTAAAAACTGTATAAAAGCTCGATGAACAGGCTGTGTGTGGTTGTTCTCTCCCTCCTTTGCGACCTCAGCATGCTGGAACAATAAATTCCTCTTGCTTTTTGCATCGATCCCTGACTCCGCAGTGTTCACTCAGGGGGTCTCTGGTAAGCTAAGGCTCCTCAGAGCCTTACAATATGGCAACAACACGATATCCAAGAGGAGTTCTGGTGAAGATCCAGAGTTGGTGATGTAGCAGAGCCAGAGCCTTGAACTGACCAATGACTCATTGCAATGAACATTTGCAAGTAAAGAAATATGGACAGAAGGGTATACAGTGGGACACACTGTGGCACACTACAGCTTCTAAAGTGAGATTTTGTTGTTGTTTTTCTTTTGAGGAAGAGGTTGCAAGGACAGAGGGCAGGTACAACAGGATGGGGAGATGAGTGGGATTGAGTTGTGATATGAAAATCATGAAGAATCAATAAGAGTTTAAATAAATAAATACATAAATAAATGAAAATACCTTCATAAGAGTTGGCTATGGACAAGTGAGTAAGGCATTTTCTTACCAGTTCCTACTTCCAGGTTCCTACTCTGTTAGAGTTCCTGTCCTGATTTCCTTCAATTGAATAGCAATATGGAAATATAACCTAAACAAACCCATTCCTCTTAAAAATTTATCAATTTAAATTACAATGAGATCAAATATTTCATAAGCCTATGGTTGAGATACATACACATCAAAATAAATCATATACTGGTCTTCAGTACAGATATAGATGCTTTTGAGTTAGCTTATATAAACTAATTCTACCTCATAGAGTATATATTTCAGAAGAGTCTGAACACCAATAAATTGTCTCTTTAAAAAGAAAACAATCACTTAGATAGATCAGAGTCTATGCTCTTCACCATTTTCCTCAGGAGACAAAAAGGAGAGAATTTTTTCACAGCTTACTACTTGAGAAAAATTGTTTTCATATGTTAAGAGATAAGTAGACAGAATATGGCACATGGTTCACCAGGGACAATATTTTTTACTGTATTTTCTGTGTACTAATGTGAAAGTACATTTTTTACTAATTATTTTGCACATACACACACACACACAGAGAGAGAGAGAGAGAGAGAGAGAGAGAGAGAGAGAGAGAGAGAGAGAAGAAAGACAGAGGAAAGAGACAGAGAGGCATGAGGTAGGCGGCAAAGATGAAGAAGGAGGAGGAAAAGGAGAAGGAGGAGAAATAAATAGACAAGAAAGCAGAGAAATCAAATTTTGTTCAAGAAGTAAATTCAGAACATCGAGGAATCCAATGCCAAAACAATACAAAATAACACTGCCAGATGGCAGCTCCCAGGAACACTCTTCAGCACACTGACAACACCAACGCTTCCACGGTAATGGGGTGACAGGATTTCCCATTTACTCCCAGTGGGGCAGCAAAGTGGCACAGCTGTTTGAGAAGAATGGGAAGTGTTTTCTT
This sequence comes from Uromys caudimaculatus, assembly GCA_028551405.1. Taxonomy (NCBI): domain Eukaryota; kingdom Metazoa; phylum Chordata; class Mammalia; order Rodentia; family Muridae; genus Uromys; species Uromys caudimaculatus. The sequence continues at coordinate 3,007 of JAPYYD010006999.1, forward strand.
ACAAAAGTTCACAAGTTCTTACCATAAAATCCAGTGATTGTAAAGTAATTCTTGGTACTTATCTAATGACTTGAATAGTAATGCCCATACAAAAAGGTGCGCCTAAGTGTCCCTGTGTAAACCCAAAGTCTTTCAAGATTGTAATTTGGCAATATTTGTCTTCTTCAGAAGCATTTATTTAATATGTGCATTTTATTATTTTTTTTAAAATCTTATTTGAAGGCATTTTTAGGCTGGCACATGACTCAGCAGGGAAAGGTGAACTTGGTGGATACCCAGAACATAGATTGTAGAAGGAGAAAATGGATTTCTGCAGGATGTACCCCAATCTCTACTTGTGCCAAGATACACACACACACACACACACACACACACACACACACACACGTAAGCAAACAAATTAAATTTGATGGAAATGTTTTTGAAAATGAATATTCTAGTATAACATATTCAGAAACATGTAAAATATAGTGACAGGATAATTCTACATACATCAAAAACATTTTGGTTTGTTTAGCTCATGAAAAGGTTATTGAGCTTTTAAAAATGAGCTGTCATGTGATGGTCTTATATTGTATTAATCTATATTACTAAGACACTCATTTGAAATAATATATTTAATACCTTCCAACTTTATGAGGCTTGAGAAGGAGAAGTATGGAGAAAGTTTAAAAAATAGTAATTAGTAGTTTTCAGGATGCCTTAGTTAGGGTTTTATTGCCGTGAAGAGACACCATGGCCACAGTAACTCTTATAAAGGAAAACATTTAATTGGGGCTGGCTTACAGTTTCAGAGGTTTTTTCCATTATCACCATAGCGGGAAGCATGGCAGTGTGCAGGCAGACATGGTGCTGGGGACGGAGCTGAGAGCTCTGCATCTGGGATCCACAGGCAGCAGAAGGAAACCAGGTACCACACTGGGTACAGCTGGAGCAGAGGAGACCTCAAAGTCTATCCCCATAGTGGCATGCTTCCTACAATGAGATCAGACCTACTCCAACAAGGCCACACCTCTAATGAACATTTAGTCCAACTTCAAAAGTCCCTATAGTCTATCACAGTCCCAACAATGCTTAAAAGTCCAAAGTTCAAAGTCTCTTCCAAGTTTCATGCAATTTCTTAACTGTAATCTCCCATAAAATAAAATGAAAAAACTAGATCATATACTTCTGACGTATAGTGCACAGGATATACACTACCACTGCAAAATGCAGTGAAGGGAGCACAGTGAGGAGATACTGGACCAAAGCCACATCATGGTGGCATGCAGGCAGGCATGGTGCTGGAGAAGGAGCTGAGAAGGTTTTTAAAAGCATTTAATTGGGACTGGCTTACAGGTTCAGAAGTCGAATCCATTACCATTATGGTGGGAATCATGGTAACATCCAGGTACACATGATGCTGGAGAAGGAGCTGAGAGTTCTAGATCTTAATCCACAGGCAGAAGGGGGGTATGTGTCACACTGGGTATATATTGAGCATATGAGACCTTGAAAACCACATCCACAGTGACATACTTTCTCCAACAAGACCATGCCTACTGCCATGGTATCACTCCCCATGGGCCAAGCACTCAAACACATGAGTCTATTGGGACCATTCTCACTCAAACCACCAAACAGGGGTTACAAGAAAGAGCTGGCTGGAACTGGTGGAGCCCAGAGTAACTTTAATGCATTTGTGAAAGTATTCAATATGCATTGTAATGATGAATATAGATTTTCATTTGTCAACAGCCATAGTATATAACATGGCTGAGTGAAACATTTTACAGACTGGACTTTGGATGGTGGGTCAGTGTTGACACATGACTGCATCTGAAGTACCACCGAAGTGTGGGCTGAGGGTCACGGTATGTGAGGAATGGAAAGCTTTAGAAAATTTTGTGCATTCCACCAACTTTGTTATAAATCAAAAGTTCTTTTTAAAAAACAAAGGCCATTTAAAAGACAATTATATCCATGGAATGTTAACCAATGTTGACGACATGCTTTTAAAATTTTGAGTGTAAAGGAAGCAATGTGAAGAGAACAAAGAAAAGGCTTGCTCTTCCATCCTCCTGAATAAAAAGGGAATTTTCCTTGTGAAGATCGATGCTTTTGCAACTGATTGCTATCAAATATTTATTTGTTACAGACAACCCCACGCACATTTGCCCTCAGTGATTTGTTGCTGCTGGGCTGTTCCATTGCCTTGTTGTCTTTCCTGTTCTCCTGTGGTTTTCCATGTATCCACCCTGCTTTTAACTTGGCCTCTGGTTTCTCTGTACTTTCATTACTTTAATTCTCTAGTGAGATCTGAAAATGTGGCTTATGCGGCTTCCTAGAATAAATACCTCACTGTAAAGCATTCATAAAAAGTCTTTAGAGTCATCACAGCTTTAGATTCCTAAGTACATTTAAAACATAAAAAGATAATAGTACTTTATAAAACACAAATATAAACACTTTTTAAGCAGGAGGATATTTACTACTGTTCCTTGTTGCTTTATTTCAAATGAAAATACTGGTTCATTTAGTATGTTATTCTTGTCAGAAAGTACTAAAACTGTGATTCATTACTTACACAGGAATTTTTGATCTATTTCTTTTTACTCTGAAAAGGCAAGGAGAATGAAAATCACTTGAGAAAAGATATCACCTCCTATTTTAAGATAGAGTGTGATAATAATCTAATGGAATACATGCTTGCTTATGGATTATGTTTGATTCCTGTTTGCTAATGAGCTGTATGGTTGGTAGTGTTGAATACTTAGAGTAATAGTTCATTTCTGTTTCTCTCTGACTGTCTTGGGATAGGGTGTGTGGTCATGTTAAAGCAAAGAGATGACCATCTGCATGTGTCAAGGTGTGAGATGATTTGGGAATCCTTTAGAGACCAACAGGACAGCTAAAGAATGCCTTTACCAGTTGTTGACTTCTAGAGTAAAGGAAGAATTGTAGATAGTTAGTACATACTACACTATTGGGCTTTAATCTAAGGGATGATGGAGGAATGAAATATAAATGGAGTTGTACAAGAGATCAGAAAAAAATTTTATCAAAGAGAAATTACAGCAAATTGGCATGATGGTAGGTATCATTCAGCAGAAGAGAAATCACACAGGGAAAAGTGGACACAATCTCTGAAGCAATGTTCTTGAACAAGCTAGAAAAAAGTGGGCATGGTATGTAAGTGGAGGGGCCAACCTTAGATGGAAGGTCATTGTTAGGAACTACAGCAAGGCAGTGCACAGTTAGGTGAGGGCTGTGTATATTGTGGTGTAAGTGGTCATAGTCAGAGGCACGGCAAGGAAATCCATCTCTTCTTCTCTGGAAGTGTCTGCACCAACAGTGGTACATAGGTAGATTGGTTGGGGTTCTACTAAGTGTTCTTAGGTTTACTTTAGGGAGTTGGCTCAGGTGATTACAGATACTGGCAAGTTCAGAATCTACAGAGTGACAAGCAGTTTGACCACCCAGAAGGAGTAGTTCTATCTCAAAGACAGCATACTGGCAGATGTTTCTTTGCTGGAGGCTGGTCTATACTTTGTTCTATCCAGCACTTCAACTGATTGGAAGAGGCCAAATTTATACTATGAAGAGTAATTTGCTCTAAAAATTCAACAATTAAATGTTACATTAAGAAACCTCACAGAGCTGGGCAGTGGTGGCACAGGCTTTTAATACCAGTACTCAGGAAGCAGAGGCAGGTGGATCTCCGAGTTTGAGGCCAGCTTGGTCTACAGAGTAAGTTTACAGACAGCCAGAGCTACACAGGGAAACCTTGTCTCTTAAAAAGAGTAACAAACAAACAAGAACAAAAACTCAAACCAACCAACCCACCAATCAAAAAGAAAAAACAAAGCAAAACAAACCAACCTCACAGAAATATCTAGAATATGTGCACACCTCCAGACATTCTGATGAGTCAAATTGACATATATCACTATGGGTGATTCTCTGACCATAGATTTCTTCTATGATCTCCATGGAGTCTTTTTCAAATGTGCTCTGTCTTGGGATCAGTGTGGCCAGATGCCTTTGCCTAACTAATTGCCTGTATAAATGAGAAAGAAAGCTCTCAGGCCAGCTACTGCCTTGCCTCAACTCAAGAAGCTACAAGACAGGTACACAACCCAGACTTGACTCTGTACTAGTGCCCAGGTCTTCCTGAAATGTAGGATTAAAACCACCAACCTTAAAGAACTGTTAGCCTAGGCTGGAGGATAGCAGGAACATTGGGAAGAACATGAAAGATTACTCAATGAAGAAGAGAAGATCAGGGTCTGAGTGACAAGAGCCCCATTTGGGTGAGGTCAAGACCTTGTAAGGGAAGATGTATGAGCCAGGTTTTCAAGTGCCTGAAGGGTGTGGCATTTTCCTATTAAACTAACAAAACACAAATCTGATCTGTATTTTAAGGCAGGGTCCACAAACATTAACTCTCAAGGGCAGGACTTTTCTATATGTGGTTTCCTGTGAGACTGTTCTGGTCCCACACCTATGAACGACAATCTAACCCAGGTGGAGACCAGGAGCACATCCTGCCCCCTTTTTCCATTCAATATATACTGATTACAGTTTCCCCTCCCTTCCACTCGTTCCAGTTCCCTCCTGCTCCTCTCCCATTGAGATCCTCTCACTTTTTTGTCCCCCATTAGAAAAGAACAGGCTCCTAAGAAGTAAAGATAAAACATAACAAAATAAAATATAATTATATTAAACAAAAGCCATCGTTTTGGAGTTGAACAAGACAACCCAACAGAAGGAAAAGAACCCCAAGAGAAAGCACAAGAATCAGAGACCCACTCATCCACAACCTTGGGAATCCCATAAAAACACCAAACTAGAAGCCATGATAAATTTGCAGAGGACCTGTGAAGACCGTGCAGGCCCTGTGCATGCTGCTTCAGTCTCTGTGAGTTCATATGAACCGCGCTTAGTTGATTCAGAGGGCCTTGTTCTCCCTCCGCTCTGTCTTTACATTATTTTTGTCTCCTCTTTTGGAGGATTCTCTGAAGTCTGAGGGAGGGATTTGATGGAGACAACCCATTTAGAGCTCTGTGTTCCAAGGTCTCTCACTCTCTGCATAATATTTGGCTGTGGGGCTCCATGTTACTTCCCATCTGGTGTAAATGGAAGCTTCTCTGATGATGCCTGTATGAAGCACTCATCTATGAGTTTAGCAGAATATTGGTAGTCATTTTATTTCCTTTTTTGGGATCCATATTATTTGGTTTTACCCTCGGTCTCTGGACTATCAAGTCTCTGGTGCTTGGTTACCCAAGCAATGTCAGGTATAGGTTCTATCTCATAAAGTGATCCCTAAGTCAGATCAGATATTGGTTGATCACTCCCACAAGCTCTGTGCCACCATTGCCCTAGAATATTTTGCAGGCAGGGCAGCATTGTAGGTCAAAGGTTTTGTGGCTGGGTTGCTGTTTATATTAATGTTTTGGTTGCATGCTCAGTACCTTCCTGTACCAAAAGTACTAGGGTACGGTGATGAGGGCTTTGTGGTGATGAGGTACCAGATCCATCTCTCTGTGTTGTGTGGGTGTTGTCTCCTGCAATGGGGCCTTGCTGCCTGTTTTTGGAGAGCAAAATATTGTCTTGGCAGCACTTTGGGTTTGGGGATTTCCATGGTTTCCTTTTTGGCCAACAACTCAACTGGATGTAACCCTCACCCGGAGCAGATTCCTAGGGAACTGTATGGAATTTTTTGGTTGTTTTTATTCTCTTAAGAAAGAGGCCATCAACAGAGGGAGGAAGGGCTGCTGGCAAACTCTGCATATAAACAGATGGAATTCAATCTTTTACAAAGAGTAGAAGAGGAAAGACCCTGATTTGAAGTTCTGAGCATCTCAAGGGCTCCACTTGTGTAAGCCACAAATTCAAGGAAAGGCCAAGATGAATGATTGTTGATTTTTCTCAGGTGCAGGTGTGACAAGATAGTGTGAAAAGTCAGATTTAGTGAAGACTGGCACCTTTCAGGCAAATACAATGAAGCAGAAGGTGATTAAGAAATCTAGTAAGTTCATAAAGACTTCCCAGAACATTAGGACATGGCAAAAAAAAAAAAACAAAAAAACCCCATATTTCTTAGCATATCCTATTTTCAGCCAAATAGATTATTATTTTCACTATTTCATTTAATTACCTAAGTATTATTTATTATGTTTATTTAGTTTTAACTAACAAATATTTGTGGAACTGCTGTTTGGTACCAAGCATTTTTTCTGTGCTATGGCTCACTCACAAAGGAAATTTGTACTTCCATGGAGCACAGTAAATATGGTAAGTACATATAAATGAATAAAGAACCTTGATGTAGGAGGAAGGGTAAGAGGTAAGACTGAAATAACAACTGATCCTACTCAAGGATGAAGACACAGTACATACACTGCAGAGAGCTGGCAGGAGCAGAGAATTAGCTGGCAGGGCTTCCCACCATAAGAGCCGCTGAAAGACAGCAGAGGACACCTTTTGCTCGCCAGAGCTTGACACTGGCGTCCCCTAGAGGCAAGCACTGCACAACTGTCAGTCACAATTCTAACTGAAGGAGGTTCCCCTCACATTCAGAGCCATCTCTGCTGAATTCTCTTCCCAGCAGCAAAGAAATAATTAGTGAAGATGTAGACACGACTACTTGTGTGTTACATATGTGTCCTAACCAGCTTTACTTCTAGGAATCGGAGAAATCCACTGTTCCCTGCCTGGTACCTCTTTTCCTCTTTTGCAGAAGTGCTCTGCTGATTCTCATGCTTCTCCATCACCCTTCTATGCTCTAATATCATTGACTGTGAGCAGAAAGATTATTTAGCTCTCTGCAGGAAATGTCTGATTTCTGTATCTACAGCTGCACCGACTTCATTCAGGGCAAGCTCATCACCTAGTTCTCTTCGGGGCTTGGCTTCTCTTCTCTGAGCTCTACGAAGCCCCTGTTGCCAAGTTGGTTTCCGGTGTTGATTGATTCCTGTTCTTTGGCAAGAACCTCGGTGTTCTCCATTTTTTCTGCCCTACAGCCACCAGACAGGGAGAAATTTAATTCTCTCCTCCATTATGCTGAGGTTTGGCATAAAGGAACATTTTCTGATTATGTATGAATTGAAAAGAAATCCACAGAGGGTAAAAACATGAAACTTTAATAGTTTCCATTCGATCATCTGTATCTTAAATTATGGTCTTATTAGCACTTTTAAATTTTAATGGCTACTGTTTTACAAAGTAGAGAAATCCATACATTTAGGACATGGCATGGCTGTCGCATGCATCAATTCACAGCACTGTGGTTGTCTGCATAAGATCAAAACAGTCAAAACTCTAGCTTGGATGCAGCAGAGGCACCTGAGGCCTTACCCCTGTCAGAGATGATATTAACATTGGATTGCTACTGATGGGGGGGGCGGCGGCTATTCCCCTTTAGAGAAGTGGCCACTTGTAGGCTGATCATGGCACAGTGGACATCCATAAACCATGAGCATATTGGAAGCACTAGTTAGACACAGGACGTTATTAGTAACAATGTAAAAGAAGTTGGGAGAGACACCAGGAGTCGGTAGCCAAGGAGCGCCATAGAGAGGAAGCCTCACAGGAACTTGGAAGGCCCGTGAGTGGGGTTGAGGGGAGCAGCACCTCTCGCCCAGACCCGCCCGGATCTGCCGGGATC
>JAPYYD010007000.1:0-10656 GCA_028551405.1 Uromys caudimaculatus
GGGAAATTGGTCTGAAGTTTTCTTTCTTTGTTGGGTCTTTGTGACGTTTTGGTATCAGTTTAACTGTGGCCTCATAGAAGGAATTGGGTAGTGTTCCTTCTGTTTCTGTTTTGTGGAATAGATTGTAGAGTATTGGTATTAGGTCTTCTTTGAAGGTCTGATAGAATTCTGCAATGAACCTATCTTGTCCTGTGCTTATTTTGGTTGGGAAACTTTTAATGATTGCTTCTATTTCTTTAGGCATTATGGGACTGTATAGATGGTTTATCTGATCCTGACTTAACTTTGGTATTTGATACCTGTCTAGAAAATTGTGCATTTCATCCAGATTTTGCTGTTTTGTTGAGTATAGGCTTTTGTAGTAGGATCTGATGATATTTTGAATTTCCTCAGAATCTGTTGTTATGTCTCCCTTTTCATTTCTAATTTGTTAATTTGGATACTATCTCTATGCCCTCTGGTTAGTCTGGCTAAGGGTTTATCTATCTTGTTGATTTTCTCAAAGAACCAACTCCTGGTTTTGTTGTTTCTTTGTATAGTTTTTTTTTGTTTCTACTTGGTTGATTTCAGCCCTGAGTTTGATTATTTCCTGCCTTCTACTCCTCTTGGGTGCATTAGCTTCCTTTTGTTCTAGAGCTTTTAGGTGTGCTGTTAAGCTGTTAATATATACTCTCTCCAGTTTCTTTTTGGAAGCACTCAAAGCTATGAGTTTTCCTCTTAACACTGCTTTCATTGTGGGACCTGACTTCTTAATAGCACTTAAAATGATTAATCTTTTAGTTATGTTAAATCCTGAGAGTTTTAATGAACTATCTCACACCATACTCACAGGAAAACTAGACTCAATGCCATTTTCCTAGATTTACATATGAGAGAAGTGACTGGGAAGATGGTTAAAAATATTTTTGTATCTATTAAACATTTTAGAGTTTTATTGAACAGCTAAGGAAAGATAACTATTTCTAAACAAAGCTTGGTGCTGTCCCACAAGTGCAGGCCACATAAGTGTGTATTTAAGTAAATAAATTGAATTAAAAATACAGTAATTTAAGACACAATTTGCTATGTTCAGGTCAATTTGAGACCAAATGTAATTTAATTTAACAATACTTAATAAAATAAAACTGTATCAGCATTCCATTTACTAGTATATTTAGTATTTCAGTAATTTAGAGAATTAATAATAAATTTTCTATTATCATAGTAAAACAATAAATATTGTTATTTTACTCTGCTAAAATTGAGGTTTTATATACATTCATCATTACATAATTTTCCTAATCAAAGACTATGAAAATAATTTATGCCAAATAGATATGTGAATAGTTTTTAATAGAAGCAAAAAGTTTAGCTTTGATAAAATATTTGCAGCCTTATTAACAGCATTTTTACAACAGACAAAATGTAAGTGATCTTTTGTCTATGAAGAACAATATATTGAGTGTTGTAGAAAAACTGAAAACTTTAGAGGTAATACATTCATTTAGATAAATTATAATCAAAGGAATGAAACATAAATAACTTATTTGATGAGCTTTGAGAGCACATAAAGAGACAAAATTAAAGGAAAGTTTGAAACTACATACATTTATGAAAATAATGAGATTCCTCCCAGGGCTAATCAACCAACCAGCCATAATTTCCTGGCCATATTTATGATGGCAGTCATGTGCTTCCTATCACAGAGTATCCTTAGTTTGAAGAAGTAAATAGGTAGGTACCCGTAAACATTCATGTCACTATTGTATCCATAGGCACCTGTCTTGCCAATTGTTATTGTAGCTTAAATAGTTCATTACTAGATAAAAACCTCCATGTAAGTTTTTGCTCACCTGATTAAATACTTTACAATTAAATGTAGACAGTAATTAGGAGGCATCCTGATAAGTACTCCCCTTGATTTCTTTATCTTTCTTTGACCAAAGTTTGTAGTATCTTCAAAATACAATCATGCCATCTAGCTCTGAAGAGCAACCAAGAATGATGGCAATAATCTGTATTGTTTGGAGAGTATCAAACGTTCCCACGAGCAACAACTTCAGTGGACACATCCTACACCTACTCTTGCACTTTCTATCTGGCAACCTTTGTGTAGGGTAACTCCAATTAAATACTTATATGGAACTAAAATATAAAGAAGCTGGAAATTATAAAATATTATGCTTCTTTGTGGCTTCTTCAAATCCTTAGCGTTACTTAATCCTTTCCCCATGCAGTGTTCTATACCTTTCCTCAATGAAACACCCCCCCCATTACTTTCCTTTTACGTATTGTATCATCTGTGTTCCTTTAAAACCTCCCTTAAAACATTTATTTTCCTTTTCCACCAGTAAATCTTTTCTATTGCCTGATAGCACAAGGACTCCAAATTAAATTCACAAATCTAAGGAATCTATGGGTGGTTCAGCATATCAGTGTCAGCACTTGACATTAGGTCATGGCTTCTGTTGTACTGTCCCACTCTTGTATCATGGCTCCTTCCTTTATACACACTCTGCAAGAGCAGCCCTGCTCATTGACTGCCTAGGACTGGTATATGGTCAGAGTATCCTAGGCAGCTGAGCACCAGTTGTTTGTGCATCTGGACAAGAGCACAGAGAGCCAAAAGCCAACAGAACAACACTGTTCAAAGAAACTCCAAAGATCTCCTCAAGAAAGAGTTGCCATTACATATATTTATTTCATTCTTTTTTTTTTTTTTTATATATTTTAAGGCAGTTTTTACCTATAGTCAAATTTGTTTTAGGGAACGTGTAAACCATTTATCAACAAAGATGCCTACATATACTCTTTGGAATTCAGCTCTTTGGGGCTTGCTAGTTGTGATTTGGAAAGGAGAGCATATTCCTGAAAGGTCTGAAGAATTATGCTAAAACAGTTACATTATGTTGACACCTATGGATCATACCTTGAGTTTTATTAAAGAAAAACAGTGCAGGTACATAATTTGATCTTTTCTTTTAGTCAGAAGCATACGAAAACTCACAGTTGACCCACGTGCACAGTGTGTGCTACTCTGTTTACTTAGACACACATTGGACAGCTATGACACAACCCTTTCATCACATCTCAAGGAACCATCATCAATGGGTGGCCTGAAATATTTTAAGAGTCAGAGATTGATGATGACTGAATTTATAGCTCAGTGAACATCATGGGAAAAGTGTTAAAAGGTTTTAAGAGCAAGAACTCCAGGAAGTCCGAGGTAAAGCAGACTTTCATAAAAAAGAAGCTAACCACCAAAAAAAAAAAAAAAAAAGAAAAGAAAACAAGAAACCCAATCAAAAAATTGGGTATAGAAATAAACAGAGAATAACAGAGAATAAACAACAAAGGAATCTCAAACTGCTAAGAAGCAGTTAAAGAAATGTTCAAAGTCCTTAGTCATCAGAGCAATGCAAATCAAAACACCCAGGGATTCCACCTTACACCAATAAGAATGGCCACAGGGGCACATGTTCCACTATGTTCATAGCAGACTTTCCGAACAGTAGAGGAAACTTATAGAGCCCACCTCCAGCAGGAAGACAGGGCATCAAATGAGTGAGGAGGTTGCCATCCCACAGTCAAAACTGTGACCCATAATTGTTCCTGTCTGAAAGAACTACAGAGAGGGAAATGGAGAGGAGCCTGAGGAAAATAAGGTCCAGCGACAGGCCTAAAGTGGGATCCAGCTCAGGGACGGTCCCAAGGCCTGAAATTATTACTGAGGCTATAGAGTGCTCACAAAAAGGGACCTAAGATGACTTCATTCTGGAAGACCCAACAAAGAGCTAAAAGTCAGGTACAGATATTTGCATGCAACCAGTGGACAGACGTTGCTGGCCCCTCTAATTGAGTTAGGGAAAGGCTGGAAGAAGCTGAGTAGGAGGGCGACCATGTCGGAGGACCATCAGTCTCAAATAATCTGGACCCCCAAGATCTCTCAAACACTGGACCACCAACCAGGCAACATAAACCAGCTGATATGAGGCTCCCAATACATATACAGCAAAGGACTACCAAGTCTGTGTTCAATCAGAGATGATGTACCTAACCTTCAGGAAACTGGAGGCTCCAGGGAATTTACAGGTCAGGTGGAGTGGGGTGTTTGGTGGGGACATCCTTATTGAGATAGGAGGTGGGGAGGAGGTGTGGAATGTGGAACTGTCAGAGGGTGGACAAGGGGGGAATAAAATCTGGAATGTTAAAAAAAAAAAAAAAAAGAATGGCTCAGATGGAAAACTCAGATGACAGCACATATTGGTGAGGATGTGGAGAAAGAGGAACACTCCTCCATTGCTGGTGGGATTGAAAACTGGTACAACCACTCTGGAAATCAATGTGGAGGTTCCTCAGAAAGTTGAAAATAGATCTACATGAAGATCCAGCTATACCATTCTTGGACATATACCTAAAAGATGCCCCACCCTAACAGAGGGACATGTGTTCCACTATGCTCATACCAGCCTTGTTTGTGATAGGCAGAAGCTGGAACCAATCCAGATGTCTCATAACAGAAGAATGGATACAGAAAATTTACACAATGGAATACTACTCAGCTATTAAGAATGAGGACATCCTGATTTTGCAGGCAAGTGGATGGAACTAGAAAATATCATCCTGAGTGAGGTAATTGAGACCCAAAAGGACATGCATGGTATGTACTCACTAATAAGTGGATATTAGCCAAAATGTACAGAATATCTAGGATATACTCCACAGAACTCATAGAGGTTAACAAGCCAAAGGGCCCAAGTGAAGATGCCTCAATCCTACTTGGAAGGTAGAAAAAAGCAATCACAGGAGGGTAGAGTGAGGTAGGGACCCGGGTGGGAAAGGTGACAGGATGGGGAAGAGTGGAACATGATCAGGAATTGGGCGGGGACACAGGACTGAAGCTCAGAGAACCAGCAGAAAGAATGGAAAAGATAACCTCAGGAGGTGGAGGTGGGGGAGTCTCCAGAATGTCCCAGGGGCCTGGGAGGTGAGAGACTCTCAGGACTCAAAGGGAGCGACCTTAGATGGAATGTTCTGCAGTCTGGAGGGAGAACTTGTAGAGCCCACCTCCAAGAGAAAGATAGGACATCAAGTTAGGGATGGGGTTGCCATCCCACACTGAAAAACTTTCACCCAGAATTGTTCCTGTCTGAACGAACTGAAGGGACAAAAATGGAGACACGTCTGAGGAAAAGGAGGTTCAGTGACTGGTCCAAATCTGGATCCAGCTCCAGGGGAGGCCTCAGGGCCTGACACTATTCCTGAGGCTAGGGAGTGCTCACAAAAAACGTGCCTATCCTGATTGCAGGCTGAAATACACAACAAGCAGCTGAAAGAGTCAGATGTAGTTCAGTCTTTGGGAGCTCCTGGGAGTCTGGACAGTTGACACTGTTGCTCTCTCCATGGGGCTGCAAACCCCCTCAGTTTCTTCAGATCGATCTCCAACTGCTACATCCAGGACCCCACACTCAGTCCAATGGTTTGCTGAGAGCATTCACCTCTGTTATTTGTCAGGCTCTGCCTGAGCTTCTCTGGAGACAGCTTATCATGCTTCCATCAGCAAGCACTTCCAAGCATCTACAAGAATGTCCAGGTTTGGTGGCTATATTTGGGATGTATCCCCAGGTGGGGTAGTCTATGGATGGCCTTTTCTTGAATGTCTGTTCCACACTTTGTCTCAAAATTTCCCTCTATGAGTATTTTGTTCACCCTTCTAAGAAACACTGAAGCATCCATATTTTGGTCTTCCTTCTTCTTAAGCTTCATATGGTCTGTGAATTGAATCTTGGGTATTCCAAACTTTTGGGCTAATATCCACTTATCAGTGAGTACATACTGAGTTTGTTCTTTTATGACTGAGCTACCTCACTCAGTATAATATTTTCAAGTTCCATCCATTTGCCTGTGAATTTCATGAAGTCACTGTTTTTAATAGCTGAGTAATATTCCATTGTGCAAATGTACCACAGTGTCTGTATCCATTCTTCTGTTGAGGAATATCTGGGTTGTTTCCAGGTTCTGGCTATTATAAACACGACTGCTATGAACATAGTGGAGCATGTGTCCTTATTACATGTTGGAGTGTCTTCTGGGTATATGCCCAGGAGAGATATAGCTGGGTCCTCAGGTAGTATTATGTCCAATTTTCTGAGGGTCCACCAAACTGATTTCCAGAGTGGTTGTACCAGCTTGCAATCACACCAGCAATGGAGGAGTGCGCCTCTTTCTCCACATCCTAACCATCATCTGCTGTCACCTGAATTTTTGGTCTTAGCCATTCTGACTGGTGTGAGGTGGAATCTCAGACTTGTTTTGATTTGTATTTCCCTGACAACAGGATTCTGAACATTTCTTTAGGTGCTTCTCAGCCCTTCAAGTGTCCTCAGTTGAGAATTCTCTGTTTAGCTCTGTTCTCTATTTTTTAATACGGTTATTTTGTTGTCTGGAGTCTGACTTCTTGAGTTCTTTATATATTGGATATTAGCCCTCTATTGGATGTAGGATTGGTAAAGATCTTTTCCCAATCTGTTGATTGATGTTTTGTTCTATTGACAGTGTCCTTTGCCTTACAGGGACCCATGGTGCTGGCCACATATGTGTCAGAGGATGGCCTTGTTTGCTATCAATGGGAGGAGATGCCCTTGGGTCTGAGGGTGTTAGATGTGATGCTCCAGTGTAGGGGAATGCTAGGGAGGGAAGAGGAGCGTAGATGGGTAGGTGGGGAAACACACTCATAGAGGCAGGGGGAGGAGGAATGGAATAGGGCATTTCTTTTTTTCTTTTTTGTTTTTAAATATCTATTTCTTATTTATTTATTACAGGAGTGCTCAATTGCATGAGTGCCTGCATTATAGAAGTGGACATTGGATCCCATTACAGATGGTTGTGAGCCACCATGTGGTTGCTGGGAATTGAACTCAGGACCTCTGGAAGAGCAGTCAGTGCTCTTAACTGTTGAGCCATCTCTCTAGTCTGGAGTAGGGCATTTCTAATGGGGAAACATTTGAAATGTATGCAAAGTAAATATCCAAAAATAAAAATAAATAAATAAATAAATAAATAATAATAAACAAATGAAAAAAATAAAAAATAATTTAAAAAAGAGTCAGATGTAGATATTGACATCCAACCAATGAACAGAAGATGCTGACCCCTGTGGTTGAACTAGGGAAAAGCTGTAAGAAGCTGTGAAGTCGGGCGACCCTGAAGGAGGACCAGCAGTATCAACTAACCTGGACCCCCAAGATCTCTCAGACACTGGATCACCAACCAGGCAGTATACACCAGCTGATATGAGGCCCCCAACCCATATAGAGCAGAGGACTCCGAGTCTTGGTTCAGTCAGAGAAGATATACCTAACTCAAAACAGACTGGAGGCCCCAGGAAGTGGGGAGGTCTGGTGGAGTGAGAGGTGGGAGTGGAAAGGGGACATCCTCATGGAGATGGGTGGGGGGGGTGAGAGGAGGTGTGGGATGTGGAAAAGTCAGAGGATGGATCAGGACGGGGATAAAATCTGGATTGTTAAAAAAGATTAAATAAAATTTAGAAAAATAACTGTATAAATAAAACCTGAACAAGAGAAATATCAATATGAAAACTACAAAAACAGAGAGATAGCCAGATACACACACACACACACACACACACACACACACACAATTTAATTAAAATATTACTTCATCTTGCTCCTTACCTTTTGTCCCTCCAGACCCTCCAAATCCAAATCCTTTCCTTCCAGCTATACCAAGACACCTTATCTCAAATTAAAAACATTTGTGATATATATATACATATATATATATATATATATATATGTGTGTGTGTGTGTGTGTGTGTGTGTGTATGTGAGTGTGTGTGTTTGTACACATATATTTGGATAAATAGGTAAATGCAGATTGCTAAGTCTGTTTTGTAATGACTTACACAAGTACACCAACAGACAGACAGACATACACACACACACACAAACACACATGTAAATATAAACATCACTTTTATTTCCTTATATGAAGTGATGAGAAAAGAGCCAGACCCACACTGAGCCCAAAGCATTTACTTTTCTGTTCTAACTTACCTAGGTGTAGGCCTGGAAGTTTCTAGCCTCCCTACAAACTAATCTTCCAACTGTGTGATTCAATCAGCTTCTCTCAGCTTCTGACTGAATTGCTCTGCCTGACCACATAATAACTTTGCCAATATGTTCTAGTCTTCTGGCTCCCTCTCATTCTCTGGCTCATTCTGTCTTCATCTGTGTATAACTTAACCTGTCTCTGTAGAACTCCATGCAAACCCACCACCCACCATATACCACAGCACACAAGTTTTCTCTCTTGCTGTCTTGCTGTTCTTTTTTTTTTTTTTTTGGATTTTTTTATTGGATATTTTCTTTCTTTATTTGCATTTCAAATGCTTTCCCCTTTTCCGATTCTTCTCCACCCCAAAACCCTCTATCCCCTCCCCTCACCCTGCTTCTATGAGAGTGTTCTCCCACCCACCCATTCACTCCCACATCCCCACCCTTAAATCCCCCTATACTGGGCATTGAGCCTTCATGGGACCAAGGGCCTCTCGCCCCATTGATGCCCAACTCTTGCTGTTCTTAAGTGGCATCTACTCCTCTCTGTTCTTTTGAGATTTGTGCTTATACTATTTCTGACTCATTATGAATCATTCTCTGATTCATCACTTTGTCTCTCAACAGGATGTCATTTTGAGGGATTAAAGGTGTGGGCTAATGTCTGTATTCCAGCCAGAGGTATTAGAGAATTATATTCCAGTCAGAGAGAGAAAAGTTGTGTGGCATGTCTGAATTCCAGCTACATCATGTCTTTGGATATGATTTCTTGACAGAGCAGGCATGTCCACTATGTTCATAGCACCCATATTTATAATAGCCAGAAGCTGGAAACAACACAGATGTCCCTCAATAGAGGAATGGATACAGAAAATGTGGTACATTTACACAATGGCGTACTACTCAGCCATTAGAAACAATGACTTAATGAAATTTGCAGGCAAATGTATGGAACTTGAAAATATCATTCTGAGTGAGGTAACTCAGTCACAAAAGAATGAACATGGTATGTACTCACTGATAAGTGGATATTAGCCCAAAAGTTCGGAATACCCAAGTTTCACTTTACAGTAACTGCTGGACTGAGTGAGGTCCTAGATGGAGGAGTTGGAGAAGGGTCTGAAGGAACTGAGGGAGTCTGCAACCCCATGGAGGGAGCAACAGTGTCAACTGACCTGAACCCCCAGTGCTCCCGGAGACTGGATCACCAACCAAAGAATACACATGGAGGGAACCATGGTGCTGGCCACATATGTGGCAGAGGAGGGCCTTGTTGGCCATCAGGGGGAGGAGAGGCCCTTGGGCCTGAGGGTGTTAGATGCCCCATTATAGGGGAATGCCAGGAAGGGAAGACAGGAGTGGGTGGGTGGGTGGGTGGGGAAATACCCTCATAGAGGCAGGAGAGGGGGGAGAGAATAGGGGGTTTCCAAAGGGGAGACCTTCGAAATGTAAATTAAGTATAAAAAATTTTTAAAAAAATTTAAAAAATGGAAAAATAATTCCTCTACATCTTTCCCACCTCCTTTCTTTTATAGCTAAAAATTGTATACAGTTTAACTTTTAGAACAGAAACAATTACTAATTGCACAACCTTAACAATCAAACTGTGCTCATGAAGGTCCACTCATGCTATGATCCTTCATAAGTGCAGTCCCGTTCATCTGTCCTTCAGCAAAAGTCCATTTCAGCATCAAGGTTATCCAGTCTGCCAAGCTGAAGAATGATCTGTCCTTTTTTCAGCCAGTTTTTTGAGCTGTTCCCATATGGGGTGGTCAGCTTTCTGCATCATCTGCATTCCTATTTTACTGAATTTCTTCCTTCCTTGATTTTTATGTGGAAGTTCCTCTTATTCAGATAGGATCTTTATTAACTTTGATGGAACCCATAGTGTTTCATCATCCATGGAAATCTCGACAAAAATCTCTTCTCCAATGTAACACATTCCTAACTTCCATGCTGATGTTAAAACATCTTTAAGAGATAGAGATTTATCAAATTCTGTAGCTTTTTCCTATAATCCAGTGTCTTTCAGGATTTCCTCTCTCATTGGCATTCAAAAATTAAAGTTAATAAAGCATTATTCAATTTATTTCAGTAAGTTCTCATCCCCTCTTATGTTTATCAATGTACGATTATAAATTTATGAATCCACATAAATCAAGAGCTAGCATGTTTACCTTTAAACTACATAAGCAATCAAATTCTATGCTGGCTCCATGTCAATGAACTGGGATTTGTACCTATATAAATAAACACAGAAACAGTCAAGCCATATTACATAAAGTGTTCATATACTATATTAGTTATTGTAGTAGAATTTTAATTCAGAAAAACAACTGCTCTAACTGGAATGCAGTCACACCCTTGGTACACACCTTAATTCTAAGCATTACTTGGTAGAAGAAGATGGACATGTTTGAAAATGATGTCTAATTGAGGTACAGATAAACTGACAAATCAGAAAAAGATTTGACAAAATGAGTCAAAGATAGCATAAACCCAGCTCTCATAAGAAGAGACAGGAAAGGGAATCTATTTAAGAGCAATGCAGACTCCACTCCATTTTTGTCCCTGCATTTCTTTTATTTTGTTTTTTTTTTTT
>JAPYYD010007001.1:0-10656 GCA_028551405.1 Uromys caudimaculatus
TTAGGTCTTCTTTGAAGGTCTGTTAGAATTTTGCAGTGAATCCATCTGGACCTGGGCTTTTTTTGGATGGGAGACTTTTAATGACTGCCTCTATTTCTTTAGGCATTATGGGACTGTTTAGATGGTTTATCTGATCCTGACTTAGCTTTGGTATTTGATATCTGTCTAGAAAATTGTCCATTTCATCCGAATTTTGCAGTTTTGTTGAGTATAGGCTTTTGTAGTAGAATCTGATGATTTTTTGAATTTCCTCAGGATCTGTTGTTATGTCTCCCTTTTCATTTCTAATTTTGTTAATTTGGATTCTGTCTCTGTGCCCTCTGGTTAGTCTGTCTAGGGGTTTATCTATCTTGTTGATTTTCTCAAAAAACCAACTCCTGGTTTTGTTGATTCTTTGTATAGTTCTTTTTGTTTCTACTTGGTTGATTTCAGCCCTGAGTTTGATTATTTCCTGCCTTCTACTCCTCTCGGGTATATTAGCTTCTTTTTGTTCTAGAGCTTTCAGGTGTGTTGTTAAGCTGCTAGTCTCAGTAGCATTCTTATACTCAAAGGAAAAACAGGCTAAGATTTAAGTTTGGGAAATGTCACTCTTCACAATAATCACAAATAATATAACATAATTGGTGTAACTCTAACCAAACAAGTAAAAGATCTGTATGACAAGAACTTCAAGTCTCTAAAGAAAGAAATTGAAGAAGACCTCAGAAGGTGAAAAGCTCTTCCCTGCTCATGGATTGGCCGGATTAATATAGTAAAAATGGCCAACCTGTCAAAAGCAATCTACAGATTCAATGCAATCCCCATCAAAATTCAAACTCAATTCTTCATAGACTTAGTAAGAGCAATTCTCAAACTCATTTGGAACAACAAAAAACCCAGAATAGCAAAAGCTATTCTCAACAACAAAAGAACTTCGAGCAGAATCAGCATTCCTGACCTCAAGCAGAGCAGTAGTGATAAAAACTGCATGGTATTGGTATGGCAACAGGCAGGTAGATCAATGGAATAGAATTGAAGATCCAGAAATGAACCCACACACCTAAGGTCACTTGATTTTCGACAAAGGAGCAAAAACCATCCAGTGGATAAAAAACATCATTTTCAACAAATGGTGCTGGTTCAACTGGTGGTCTACATGTAGAAGAATGCAAATTGATCCATTCTTATCTCCCTGTACAAAGCTCAAGTCCAAGTGGATCAAGGATCTCCACATAAAAGCAGATACACTGAATCTAATAGAAGAGAAAGTGGGGAAAAGCCTCAAACACATGGGTACAGGGGAAAAGTTCCTGAACAGAACACCAATGGCTTATGCTATAAGATCAAGAATCAACAAATGGGACCTCATGAAATTGCAAAGCTTCTGTAAGGCAAAGGACACTGTCCATAGGACAAAACAGCAACCAACAGACTGGGAAAAGATTTTTACCAATCTTACGTCTGATAGAGGTCTAATATTCAACATACAAAAAGAACTCAAGAAATTAGACTCCAGAAAAACAAATAACCCCATCAAAAAATGGGGAACAGAGCTAGACAGAGAATTCTCAACTGAGGAAATTTGCAGAGCTGAGAAGTACCTAAAGATGCTCAACATCCTTAGTCATCAGGGGAATGCAAATCAAAACAAGTCTGAGATTCCACCTCACACCAGTTAGAATGGCTAAGATCAAAAACTCAGGTGACAGCAGATGCTGGCAAAGATGTGGAGAAAGAGGAACACTCCTCCATTGTTGGTGGGATTGCAAGCTGGTACAACCACTCTGGAAATCAGTTTGGTGGACCCTCAGAAAAATGGACATAATACTACCTGAGGACCCAGCTATACCACTCCTGGGCATATACCCAGAAGATATTCCAACATGTAATAAAGACACATGCCCAACTATGTTCATAGCAGCCGTATTTATAATAGCCAGAAGCTGGAAACAACCCAGATGTCCCTCATCAGAGGAATGGGTACAGAAAATGTGGTACATTTACACAATGGAGTACTACTCAGCTATTAAAAACAATGATTTAATGAAATTTGCAGGCAAATGGATGGAACTTGAAAATGTCATATCATCCTGAGCGAGGTAACTCAGTCACAAAAGAACGAACATGGTATGTACTTACTGATAAGTCGATATTAGCTTAAACGTTTGGAATACCCGTTTCACTTTACAGTAACAGCTCGACTGAGAGTGAGGTCCCAGATGGAGGAGTTGGAGAAGGGACTGAAGGAGCTGAGGGAGTCTGCAGCCCCATGGATGGAGCAATAGTGTCAACTGGTCTGACCCCCCTCCCTTGTCCTCCTGGAGGCTGGACTACCAACCAAAAAATACACATGGAGGGACCCATGGTTTGGACCACACATGTGGCAGAGGAGGGCCTTGTTGGCCATCAGGGGGAGGAGAGGCTCCAGTAAAGGGGAATGTCAAGGTGGGAATATGGGAGTGGGTGGGCAGGTGGGTGTTAGGTGGAATTCCCTCATAGAGATGGGGGAGGGTAAGTGGATAGGTGATCTCCAAAGAGGAGACCTAGAAAGGGGGAAACATTGGAAAAGTAAATAAAGTATCAAAAAAAAAATTTAAAAAAGACCAAAAACAAAAACAAAAAAACCAAAACAAACAAACAAACAAACAAACAAAAAAACAACTAAAGAGCCATTTGCAAATTCATAATGAAAACTATTCTCAACAACATCTTAGGGGAATCACCATCCCTGACCTCAAGCTGTACTACAGAGCAGTAGTGATAAAAACTGCATGGTATTGGTACAGAGACAGGTCTGTAGGTCTATGGAATAGAACCAGTCTGTCGTAGAAGTGGTAACAAAGTACTCAATGGAGGAAGTACAGAGACAAATTGTGGAGCAGAGCCTTAAATAAAGGCATCCCAAGACTTCTCCACCTCGGATTCCATCCCATATACAGACACCAAAACCAGACACTATTGTAGATGCCAAGAAGTGCTTGCTGACAGGAGCCCGATATAGCTGTCTCCGGAGAGGCTCTATCAGAGCCTGACAAATACAGAGGTGGATGCTTGCAGCTCACCATTGGACTGAGCATGTGGTCCCCAATGGTGGAGTTAGAGAAAGGACTGAAGGAGTTGAAAGGGTTTGCAGTCCCGTAGGAGGAACAACAATACCAACCAACGAGACCTCCCAGAGCTTCTATGGACTAAAACACCAACCAAATAGTACACATGGAGGGGCCCATGGCTCCAGCCGCATTATGTAGCAGAAGACTGCCTTGTCAGGTTTCAATGGGAGTAGAGGCGCTTGATCCTGTGAAGGCTAGATGCCCCAGTGTAGGGGAACGCCATGGTGGGGTGGTGGGAGTAGGTGGTTGGGTAAGGGAGCACCCTCATTAAAGCATGGGGAGGGAGGATGTAATAGGTGGTTTCCGGAGGGGAAATCCAGAAAGCGGATAACATTTGAAATGTAAATAAATAAAATATCCAACCTAAAAAGAAAAAAAAAAACAGAAAAAAAATCCAACATGCTTTATTTCTTTGAGGATATGATTATGAAAATCAGGTTTTTCTTTTTCAATAGAATTAACCATTCTATTAATGCAAGAAGAATTAGGTAAAACTAGTCCTTAAATTTTTCATATTATGCTTATAGAAAAAGTGAGTTTTAAAAGCCATTTATGTAGTGAGAGGTGTTTTTTAACCTGAGATTGTTATTTTCTTATCCTGTTTAAAACTGTATCAATTAAATATGTTATCATGCTGCTTAATATATAAATAGTATAGCTATTCATAAAGTATGGTTTTACAAAAAGGTATCTAATGATAAATTTTGGTGAGCATGCAAGGAAAATGAAGCTATTTGTCACTGATGATGGCAATACAAGTTAGTTTGGCATTAAGGAAATCATTGTGGAGCTTACTTTAAAAAGTAAAAATAGAGCTACTATATGACTTTGGTTTGCTATTCCAGGGTATATACTCAAAAGATTATGTATCATGTCACAAAGATTCAGACATTACAGGCAGCACGTAAATGGACTCAGCCTAGATGTTCAGGAGATGAATAAATAATGAAAATGTGATACATATATAGAATACAATTTTATTCAGTTATCAAGGAAAGGGAAATTAAATTTGTAAGAAAACTGATGGATAGGAAAAGTGTTAAATTAAAAGAGGCGACCCAAACTTAAGAAAATTAAATTCATTGTTCTCTCTCACATATGCAACCTAGCTTGTGAATGTATATATGTATGCAGTCAAATAACAGTAAATGTGAATAAATACAGAAAAGAAAAACTAGAAATAAAGACAGGAGATGACTAAAAATATATGCAGAGGAAAAACTGGAGTGAGAAAAAGGATACATAAGTCATAAAAGAATGCAGGTGACTAGGGAAGATTGGTTAAAAGGGGACATCTGGAAGGGGAGAGGTAAGTAGATGAGTATCAAAGAGACTCTCTCAAACCACACTTCAATTTAGATGCCATAATGATAAACAATATCTATTATTATGGAAAAAACACCTTCAACACTACTGAGTCCAACAATAGGCTTGTGGTGGAGGCATACCTGTAATCTTAGCACTCACCAGGCTTAAACAGGAAGATCTTGGCAACAGACTGAGTTTCCTGCCAGGGTGAGCTATGCATTAACATCTTATTTCTAAATAAGTACGTAAATAAATAATAATTTAGATCAACTAGACAGAATGTCATCCTTGTTTGAAGGCAGAATACCTCAGATGAAGGACTGTGTCAATTGGTATTAACACCGGTAACATTGAGTTAAGGCACTTTGGATTCCATGGTGGAAAGTGAGACATTCTTCTTGGCAATGAGAAACTCTCAAAGGACATTTAGTTGTCAAGCAAAGCTGTTTGATTAGTGATGGGGGTATATACCGAGAAATTTATCGTAAGATGGGAGTTGGGTCAGTTACAAATGATATAGCATTCCGAACTTTTGGGCTAATATCCACTTATCAGTGAGTACATACCATGTTCATTCTTTTGTGACTAAGTTACCTCACTCAGGATGATATTTTCATGTTCCATCCATTTGTCTGCAAATTTCATTAAGTCATTGTTTTTAATAGCTGAGTAGTACTCCATTGTGTAAATGTACCACATTTTCTGTATCCATTCCTCTGATGAGGGACATCTGGGTTGTTTCCAGCTTCTGGCAATTATAAATATGGCTGCTATGAACATAGTGGAACATGTGTCTTTATTACATGTTGGAACATCTTCTGGGTATATGCCCAGGAGTGGTATAGCTAGGTCTTCAGGTAGTATTATGTCCATTTTTCTGAGGGTCCACCAAACTGATTTTCAGAGTGATTGATAAGTGGATATTAGCCCAAAAGTTCGGAATACCCAAGTTTCACTTTACAGTAACAGCTCGACTGAGAGTGAGGTCCCAGATGGAGGAGTTGGAGAAGGGACTGAAGGAGCTGAGGGAGTCTGTAGCCCCATTGAGGGAGCAACAGTCTCAACTGTCCTGACCCCCCCAGTCCTCCTGGAGGCTGGACCACCAACCAAAGAATACACATGGAGGTACCCATGTTTCGAACCACATATGTGGTAGAAGAGGGCCTTGTTGGCCATCAGGGGGAGGAGAGGCCCCAGTAAAGGGGAATGTCAAGGTGGGAATATGGGAGTGGGTGGGCGGGTGGGTGGGAGGTGGAATTCCCTCATAGAGGTGGGGGAGGGTGAGGGGATAGGTGGTTTCCAAAGAGGAGACCTAGAAAGGGGGAAACATTGGAAATGCAAATAAAGTATCAAAAAAAAAAAAAAAAGAAAAGAAAACTGGGCATTAATTGAAAATATATATCAAGTATTTATTTATTCATTGAAAAAAAACAAATGATATAGTACTGATATATCATGCTTGAACTACACAAGATGTTGAGACCTTTGTTTGTTTATATCCACACTCACTGGATGCAATGGGCTCCAGCACAAGAGAATGTCCTACCACCTAAGAAATTGTAAAATTTTAAAATTTCAGAGAAAATATATTGCATTCTCACACCATTGTAAAGTTGAAAAATTGTTAGCCACTCCCCTTAAAGTCCATGACTATATATATGTGTTTATTACAATGTTGTAGACAGAGTTTTCTCCAGTTTAGTTAATGTTATCTACAACACAGAGTGATGTCCACAGAGAGAATCAGTGAAAATTTGAAATAGGAAATGAACGTAAGGACAGAAAGAAAGGAGAATTGAAGAAACACAATGAGGCCATGTATTATAACATCACTTCCACTTGTTCTTGAAACTTCTACTTAGTTAATAATAATTAATATAAAAACAATAATAAAACATATATAGGAAAATTTTACATGTATACATCTTTATAGTTTATTTTAACATAATGATTTTCTGATATTGGGTAGTAGTATACATAATACTGTAAGGTGAACCTACACTATATCTCTAAAAGATTGACAATATTGACCCTATCTTGCAAGCGAATTTCAAAATACCAATGAGCTTTATAAAGCCAAAGTGTCAAAAATATAAACTTTATTTTAAATTAAGCTCTTTAATTTTTTAGATTTTAAGTTGCATTTTTACATGATCATGCTATGTTCCTTATAAAATGAAGGGTTTGTTTTTATTTTGTTAGTTGTATTTACTATAAGTCTAGGTAATTGGAGTGATAATTATTATGTAATTCATTACACAGTAATTGTTAACATACAGAAATTCATAAACTGTACTCTGAATTAATGTAAAATAAATTCACATGGTTTTCATGTAAAACATGAATTGCACAGAAGACAGCATGTGTTAAAATAGATTATAATAAATGAGAATAACTGCTATAGATGTCAAAATGACAAATAAATAATGGAAGCTATATACTGAGGTAGGTAAGATAAATTTAAATTACACATGCAGCATGACTATTGTTGTAACAACATATTAATGTCTATGAATTTAAAAAATTAGAACCAAAACAAATTACTTGTTTTAATATATTTATTTTATAATAATAAATTCTTGAACTTGTGTGTGAAAGTACACCATGTCTGCAGGTATTGTTTAAAACAATAGAATCTGCTGAAAGTTAACAAATCAAGCAGCAAAATGTTTAAAAGTGAAATAGGAAAAGTGACAGCTATGAACACCCAAGCTCATAAAATTAAATCACTGGCCTAGGAAGTGTGTGGGCAAACATTGGGCTATAAACTATTTAATAGACTGATTCAGGAAATGAGTTATGCCTTATGTACTTATCAGAATATTCATAGAACATATAACATAAGTAAGAAAACAAATGGGTCAAAAGAGTTTTAAGTAGAACCTCTAGTCAAAAGAGAAAGAGAGCCACTTTGACTCAGGAACAATTAATTCCTAGGAAAGCAGGCCTAAGAATAAAACTAAACCGAATCATTGCTACTAATTATGGGGATAGTATTCATATCCATGACTGCACTTACAATGGTCAAGAGGACCTTTACTTTAGAAGTCCAAATAAATATGAGCAAAAAAGTAATGTAAATAGTAAGTCAATATTATGGAGAAATTACATTTTAAAACATACTCACTTATTGTATTATTATGTTAAATATCCAAAAATCAGGTAATGTGAAACATGCAAAGCAAAAGAATTCTCAACTGAGGAATCTTGAATGGCTGAGAAGCACCTAAAGAAATGGTCAACATCATTAGTGATTAAGGAAATGCAAATCAAGACGACCCTAAAATTTCACCTCTCAGCAGCCAGAATGGCTAAAATCAAAAACTCAGGTTACAGCAGGTGCTTGCAAAGATGTAGAGAAAGAGGAACAACCCTCCATTATTGGTGGGACTGCAAGCTGGTACAACCACTCTGGAAATCAATCTGGAATTTCCTCAGAAAATTGGAAATAGATCTACTTGAAGACCCAGCAATTCCACTCTTGGGAATATAACCAAAAGATGCCCCACCATGCCACAGGGGAAAGTGTTCCACTCTGTTCATAGTGGCCTTACTTATGATAGCCAGAAGCTGGAAACAACCCAGATGTCCCAAGA
Source organism: Uromys caudimaculatus (assembly GCA_028551405.1). NCBI lineage: Eukaryota > Metazoa > Chordata > Mammalia > Rodentia > Muridae > Uromys > Uromys caudimaculatus. Next base: position 7,994 of record JAPYYD010007001.1, read on the forward strand.
TGGAACAATGGATACAGAAAATGTGGTACATTTACACAATGGAGTGTTACTCAGCTATTAAAAATAATGACTTCATGACATTCACAGGCAAATGGATGGAACTAGAAAATATCCTGAGTGAGGTAACCCAGTCCCAAGAGAACAAACAAGGTATGTACTCACTGATAAGTGGAAATTAGGGAAAAAGGTTGAAATACCCACGATACAACTCACAAACCATATGAAGCTTAAGAAGAAGGAAAACCAAAGTGTTGATGCATCTGTCCTACTTAGAAGGGGAGACAAAATAATCATGGGAGCCAGAGAGAAGGAGGGATCTGGAAGGAGGAGAGAAGGGAGGAGGGAAAAGCGTGGCAGGATAAGATGTGAGAAGGAGACTGGGGAGATTTACTGAGGGTCAAGAAATTGAACAGAGGTGTGTAGCAATGGGGAATGGGAAACAATTGTAGCCAATAGAATAGCTTTCCAGATGCCAGGAAAGCAAGAAGCTCCCAGAACCCAACTGCAATGACATTAGCTGAAATATTTATCAAATGGGAGACCATATCCAAAGGTTAGGCATAGTCTCCAGTTGAAGGATGGTCCATGCTCCCATCTCAATAATATTAATCCAGAATTGCTCCTGTCCAAAGGGAATACAGAGAAAGAGTAGAGAAGAGACAGAAGGAAAGGCCATCCAGAGACTGCCCCACCTTGGAATACATCCCATATACAGACACCAAACCCAGACACTACTACTGACAGGAGCCTGATAGAGCTGTCTCCTGAGAGGCTCTGCCAGAGCCTGGCAAATACAGCGGTGGATGCTCACAGCCAACCATTGGACTGAGCACAAGCATGCCAATAGAATAGTTAGGAGAACGGGTTTGCATCCACGTAAGAAGAACAATACCAACCAACCTGAAACCCCAGAGCTCCCAAGGACTAAACCAACAACCAAATAATAAACATGGAATGACTTATGGCTCCAGATGCATATGTAGCAGAGGATTACCTTATCTGGTGTTAATTGGAGGGGACACCCTTTGTGCTGTGAAGACTTGATGCCCCAGTGTAGGGGAATGCGAGAGCAGTGAGGCCGGGGCATGTGGGTAGGTGGGGGTGCACCCTCATAGAAGCAGGCTGGATAGGAGATGGGATAAGGGTGTTTTCAGAGAGGAAAACAGGAATATAAATAATAACAGAGGTTATTATTTATATTTTAATATAAATAAATAAAATAACCAATAAAAAGAAAAATCCAAAAGTACCTCACTAAGACTAAATTCTGGGTAAAATATGGTATCTTAAAATGTACACTGACTTGGTAAATGCATATTGAAGTACGGGAGCTTCATTTTCACTATGTTACTTCTAGAATAACTCATCAAAAATATAGTAACATTTTAAGTAATAAATATGCAATACTGCTCCAAAATGTTCTATATGAACATCTGATTTAGATTCACATATATTTCTTACATGTGCTTTGATCTAGATGCTGTCACATATTGCATTCTGTAACATCTGCTAACAATCTTTGAAGGAAAACATATGATATATCCTTTAAAGCTAAAATATTGAAGTTTTGGGAAATAAACTAATTTGATAAAACACTTTCCACATAAAGGACAATATTAATTACTAGCAGATTTAACTCCATTCTTTCTACATTCAAAAAAAAACCTATTGAGCATTATTTATACATACCATTGTTAGGTATTTTCTTTAACTGTATTTTTTATAGTGCATAAAATGCCAGAATTTTGGCCCTAACATTACTTGGTTTCTAAAGTATTATATACACTTAATGCTAAATTTAAATTACATATGAATATATAATTTAATCAACTTGATATTTAAAAATTGTACATGCAATTTTATTCATTCTGTTGTTTTTCCATTAATGTTTATTCACAATATAGTGAGTAGACACTGCATGATCAATAATATTGTAAAGATAAAGCCCTTGAAGACAATTAATTACAGAGCTGTTTGTCCTTAGTAATATGTGGAGTCATCATTAGAAAAAAGTAAAATTCTTAATCAATGCTTAAACTGGAATCATTGATTTTTTATACAGGGATTTATACACACTATGTAAAATTTTCTTTTTATTTTATTTTATTTTTGATACTTTATTTACATTTCCAATGTTTCCCCTTTTCTGGGTCTCCTCTTTTAAAGCCCCCTATCCCCTCCCCAACCCTACGTCTATGAGGGAAGTCCACCTCCCACCCACCCGCCCACCAATGTCCCTATTCCCACCTTGACATTCCCCTTTACTGGGGCCTCTAACACCCTCAGGCCCAAGGGCCTCTCCTCTCTCCCTGATGGCATTCGAGGTCGTCCTCTGCCTCATATGTGGTCCGAACCATGGGTCCATAGATGTGTATTCTTTGGTTGGTGGTCCAAACTTCAGGATGACCGGGGGGGGGGGGGCGGTGAGGCCCATTGGTGCTGTTGCTCCCTCCATGGGGCTGCGAACTCCCTCAACTCCTTCAGTCCTTTCTCCAACTCCTCCATCTGGGACCTCACTCTCAGTCTAGCGGTTACTGTTAAGTGAAACTTGGGCTTTCTGAACTTTTGGGCTAATATTCGCTTATCAGTGAGTACATACCATGTTCCTTCTTTTGTGACTGAGTTACCTCGCTCAGGATGATATTTTCAAGTTCCATCCATTT
>JAPYYD010007002.1:0-10655 GCA_028551405.1 Uromys caudimaculatus
GGGGAGGGGATGGGGGGTATACAAAGAGGAGACTCAGAAAAGGGGAAACATTGGAAATGTATATAAAGTATCAAAAATAAAAAAGGAGGAAAAAAAAAAAAAGCCGATCTTTTGATCATCGCTGTAATTTGCCTTTTGTAGTATCATGCAGGCGAATCATATCTTGTTCTCCTGTCCACACTGACTTCTTTCACTTAGCAATGTACATTCACACTTACTCTACGTCTTTGGATGGAACATTATTATCTCATCTTCAAAACAATTCTGCAAGGTAAGTATTTGTACTAGATGAACCCTTGAGATTTGGGAGGCAAGGTAACAGTGCAGACAGAGCCCAAAGCATATCCTGCCATTGTACCATCAAGCTGTGAAGTAGTCACGCATTTGGTACCTCCTTCGCAGGCCTGGTTCAACAACAACAACATTTATTTCCTTTTGGAGAAGCCAACAATCTCGTGTATAGGACAACTATGTGTTTTCTTGCTCAGAATGGTGTCATTCGCCTGTAATCCCAATGTTTAAGAGGTGACTATACAAAGACCAGAGTTATTTATCTATGTTTATGTCTTTATATATGTTCTTTATCTTTAGAACATAGATAAAGTTCTAAAGGAAAGAGTTCAAGGCCATCCTCAGCTATGACAAGTTCAGAGCCAGCCTTGGCTACGCCATTCCAAAAACTGAGTATATTTTTTAAAAATGTAAAGACAGTTATATGATTTTTAAAAACTCATTCTATTGAGCCACGATGGTACACACCTTAAATCCTAGCAGTTTGTACCCAGAGGCAAGCAGATCTCTCTGAGTTTGAAGCCAACCCATCTATCTCGAAGTTTCAGGCAAGCCAGATCTACATAGTAAGACCCTGTGTCAAAACAAACAAACAAAACCCCACCCTATCCTTTCATAAAGGGGGCTAAAAGGGTAGGCAGTGATAAAAAGAACTGAGTCAAGCCGGGCAGTGGGGGCGCACGCCTTTAGTCCCAGCACTTGGGAGGCAGAGGCAGGTGGATTTCTGAGTTTGAGATCAGCCTGGTCTACAGAGTGAGTTCCAGGACAGCCAGGGCTACACAGAGAAACCCTGTCTTGAAAAACCAAAAAAAAAAAAAAAAAAAAAACAAGAAATATCATAATTGCTCACTGGATATTTATTATTATCACTTCACTTAAGTTAAACAATAACTTTAGGTGCTAGCAATTGCTCTTATTTTTCCAATCAATGAACAGAAAGTAAATTAACATATTTTTTAAAAAAAATCACGGAATGAGGAAATCTGATTTCCCAAAGCCCGTCTTCTCCTCTCATTGCTGCTGTCGCTGTGATACTGGCAGAAGCAAGGCCATGTCCCAGGTGGAGACAGTGAAGAGAAGAGTGTCAGGGAGACGTGAGGGTGCCTGGAGCACATGGTGGGAGGGGAGCAGGAGGCATGGATGCCAGTGACAGCCAAACTGGGAAGGGCCTCCAAGTACTGACATTCATAAAAATGTGTCAGTCGGCCTGATTTGCTCCTGGTATTTAAACTCCAAGAACTGCTGAAGCGGAACATTCTGTTCAGAGTGACTGGAATAAGGCAAGCTCTGTGTGAGACATTTTTGGTCTTGCTAAGGTCAGTGTGGTGGGTTCTGACAATTGCTGTGGAGATGCTATGAAAGCAAAAAAAGAAGCAAAATGCTTGTTTCCCATAGGCAAAATTAGAGAGAGGCTCGGGAATTCAAGATAATGAACAAGGTCTTTGGACAAGCACCAATTCAACGAGAAACTTTAGGAAATAAAATTGAAGTCAACCAAGTCCAAGTTCTTGAAGAAAAGCCAGGAGTGGTGGTACATGCTCATAATGCTAGCACTTGGAAAGTAAGGGCAGAAGGATCAGGAATTCTAAGTCAATCTCCGCTACCTAATGAGTCCAAGGCCAGCCTGGGCTACATGAGACCCTATCTCAAAAAACAAGAATCAAAACCTTCGGTCCTGTGTTTGCGTGTACATGTGTATGCATGTGTGTGCATGTGCGTGCATGTGTGTGCATGTGGAGGTTGGAAGTCATCATGTCTTATTCAGTCACTCTCCCTTGTGTTCTCTAAGTGTCTCGCTCACTAATCCCAGAGCTCTCCATTCAGCTAGGCTGACTGGCAGCAAGCTGCAGGGATCCACGTCTTCTGGGTACTGGGGATGTGGGCTTGACTCCTCAGCTCCTGCAGCAAGCTCTCTGCCTGCTGAACTGTCTCTTCAGCCCCACACACGTTCCTAAAACCCATCCCTATCGTGCAGTTAGACTGTTTCCATGTGGGGAGATTTCTATTCACCATTCTAAGCCTTTTTTACCTTGATAAATTGAAATAAATGTAAAATTCATCTTTTGTCTTTAATACACTTGAAAACATCATATACTTTAAGTTAATGGAGCTGGAAGGTGTGTGGTATTCTAGTGTGGGGTTGGGGAATTAATTTCTGCTTAGGTTTTAAGCTTGTGTTTTTGAGACAAGATCTTGCTATACAGCCCAATGTGGCCTTTAAGTCTCTGCCTAGTTATTTTTTAAAATACATTTAGCATTGATTTTAATACAACAGAAAAAAACATTAGCATCGAGTTTTACCTGAGTACAATTGGAGGAAATTATGGATACCCAGTTAATCTGATGTGTTTAAAAGTGTTACAGCTGCAAATCCAAAGAGGTCATTTCCATACTCCATTTTCCCTTAATTTCCATTTTCTTCTTCCCTTAATAAAAACCTAAATGCTTTCAGCCAATATTTATGTACATACTTTACCAGTTTTTATTGATGATCTAGTATGTGCCCAAATTGGTGTCAGACACTAGGAATATAATTAATAATATAGTCGCAATATATTTTACAGTCTAATTAATAATATCACAAAACCACAAGCAAACTACAATTGCATCAAAGGATGGAAATTAGAAATTTCTATTACTGTATTACAAGGGGCCCCCACAGGGTGAGTACCTGCAACAGGGCCTCTCAAATTTTCCTTTGCACCTGAATCACTTGGGGATCGTATTAAATTCAGGTTATGATTCTGTAATCCAGGGTTGAGCTGATGTTCTGGATTTAAATAAGTTGTCTTGCTTGTTCTTGTTTGATGCGATTCTCTTGGCCCATGAACCAATACAACATAATATTAAGAAGCAAAATTTTGGATTGAGGAGATGGCTCCGTCAGTAAAGTGCATGCTATGCAAGCAAGGAGATACGAGTTTCATTCCCAAATCCACATTAAAATGCCTAACGTGACACAGTGGCTATCACTGGCAATGCCAGCATTAGGGTGGCAGATGGGGCATGGGGACAAGAGGATGCTGGGGATCTCAGACTAGCCAGCCTGGCTTAATCTGTGAGTTCCATGCCAAGTGAAAGACCCTGTCTCAAAAACAAGGAAGACTGCACTTTAGGAATGACATGAGGTTGACCTTTGGCCCCTACATGCAGGTGTGTGAACACACACACACACACACACACACACACATACGCACGCACGCATGCGCACGCACGCACACACACACACACACAATATAAGGTTTCAAGATACAATCTGTTAATGCAAGGCACAGAGTAAGATCAAACCTTTCCATTCAAACAATACATGGATGAATGAGATGCCTTCACACACAGTTCTAATGCTAACTGTTCATTCCCACAAGTAGAAGAAACAAGTGGCAAGGGACCTAAGGAGCAGGGAACAGCACCCGCGATTGTATTAAGAAGTTCAAGAAATCCTCCTGAGGAAGGCAGGTCCATAATTGAGCCAGGAGCATATGGAAGACATCTTTGGGAGTGAGGCAAACTGGCACTCCTGGCTGGCACTAATAGGTATTGGCCTTTTCATGGGTCAGTGCAGGGTCCATTCAGAGGCCAGTGCTTGGTTCTGTTGGGCAGCTCTTTCAGGGAAGCAGGAAAGGCAGTGCTGGAGAGGAGACTTATGGGAAAGCATTGTCTGATGGAACAGTGCCCTAGCAAGAATAGCCTCAGCACTTCAAGAATGGACCAACATCCCTGGCCACCACCCATCATGTGTGTGTGTGTGTGTGTGTGTGTGTGTGTGTGTGTGTGTGTGTGTGTGTGTGTGTGTGTGGTGTGTGTGTAGTGTGAGTGTATGTGTGTATGGTGTGTGTGTCTATGTGGTGTCTGTGTGTCTGTGTGTCTGGTGTGTGTGTGTGTGTGTGTGTGTGTGTGTGTGTGTGTATGGTGTGTGTGCCTGTGTATATGATGTGTGTGTGTGTGTGTGTGTGTGTGTGCTGTTTATCTGTAGCAGTGTTGAAATGATGGTCTCAAACATGCTAGTAAAGCACTCTGCCACCAAGTTATCCCCCAGAACTTACACTGCTGTACGTGGACACACAGCACACAGGCAGTACTTTGGTTTCTTGCTAAGGGCTCTGTGCTCAATTCTGTGTTTCAGCTCCTCTGATGTTTACTGACCTTATTTCTCAACTTCTCACCAGCTTACTGATTTCTGTCTTTTCTGGGGCTTTGTTTTTTGACAAGATCTTTGTTAACAAGGTTCTTTCCCTGGCCCCGTGAATGCTTTCTGTAAACTGTGGTTGGATCCTCTCTTGGGTTCCTTTTGTCACTGGAGTCCCTGTGAAGACATCTCTAGAGTCCTTCAGCAGCTGAGTGGCTGCTGCCCTTGATGGCTGGCTGTCGCCCTCCCTGTTTGCCTCCCTGTCCTTGGAAGTCACATAGGCTGCAGTCTGATTGAAGCAGAAACCAAAGGCAAAGAAGGTCAGAGGTGAGTGCGGGGGGAGCCTCAGCTGCACATGAGAGGGTGTCTGTTCCATTATAAATGCTCAGCATATGTTGGTCAAATGTGTACAAGTTTATTTTTGAGATGGAGTTTCACTATTTCCCAGCCTAGCCTGGAACTCTGGGTCAAGCAATCTTCCTGCTTCAACTCCCCTAGTAGCTGGAATTACAAGGCTTAGTGGTGTCTCATTGTAACCTGGAACCCAAGTTCTTTGACATTTAGGTGAACTAGAGAGGTATTTGGTATTGGGGAATTGAACCAAGGGTCTCCCAGATAATATAAAAACATGCGTTCCACCAAGCAATAACCCCAGACCTGACTGAATTTTAAATACAAATTTTATATAGTTTCCATCTGATGCCTGTAGGTCAAGATGTAGAACTCGCAATTCCTCCAACACCACGTCTGCCTGCGTGCTGCCATGCTGCCTGCCATGGTGATAATGGACTGAACCTCTGAAATTGTAAGCCAGCCCCAATTAAATGTTTTCCATTATAAGAGTTGCTGTGGTCATGGTGTCTCTTCACAGCAATGAAACCCTGACTACGACAGCTTTTATTCTGTTTTTAAATTGAGATGATTTGCAGTTTGGGGTGAGCTGGAACTGGTAGCCTGGGTTTTTAACATACAGATCTGTGAGCTAATGGCTGTTGTTTAATTTGCTAGGTTTGTAGTGATCTGTATACACAACCGGAAACTAGTACAAGGGCTGGCTCAGCAGTCACAAGTACAGACTGCTCTGCAAAAGGCTCAGGTTCAGTCCCTAGCCACACAGCAAGCTGCTCACAACCACCTCTAACTCCAACTCGAAGAGGATCTGACACCTCTGGCCTCGGCAGCACCTGCACACATGCACCTAGCCACACAGAGACACAGAATTTAAAATGTTTATTAAAAATATATTTAAAATAAATGTAAATGTAAAATATTTAACATGTGTAAAGCCAGGTGATGATGGTGCACGCCTTTAATCCTAGCACTTGGGAGGCAGAGGCAGGTGGATCTCTGAATTCAAGGCCAGCCTGGTCTACAGAGTGAGTTCCAGGACAGCCAGGGCTACACAGAGAAACCCTGTCTTGAAAAACAAACAAAAACACCCAACCAAACAAAAAACCTAGTATCTTAAAAACTAGTATAATTTCATACTGCCAGAAAGTTTATAATTTGTATCCATACACACCAATATTTAGAATATGCATTTAATTCAGCTATTTTCTACTATGTATAGTGAAGAAAAAGAAAGAAAAATGTAGGTTAAATAATGTGGGCAATCCTGTCCCTTTGCTTCTTCCTTCATTATGCTGTGGGCAGCATGTGACAGAATCGCGGCCGGTAGCGTGTGCCTCAGGAGGCACGATGGGCATCTGCTGTGCTTGGCTCACCCTCCAGCCACTGACGCCTCTGAGAACTCTTCAGGCTTCTTCCCTGCTTCCTAGCTCTAGATATCCCGATATTAATGCACATATATTATTCTTCATGGTAGTTTAAGCTTGAAGTATACACAGTTATTAGCAATTAAAAGCTAGTTTGGGGCGATTGTGATTATGCCCTGCTTAAGAAGCAGGGAGCCACCCAGCTATTTCGGCGTAAGGTCATGAGGACAGGTAATACACTTGTCCTCATTAGCCTTGGACCTGTGCTATGTGATATGGTAGCCAGTAGCCACTTGTAGGGACTTAAATTTAAGTTTCAGTGTATTAAAAGTAGATAAAGTGTAAAGTTTAGGGGCTGGAGAGATGGCTCAGTGGTTAGGAGCTGACTGCTCTTCCAGAGGTCCTGAGTTCAATTCCCAGCAACCACATGGTGGCTCACAACCACCTGTAATGGGATAAGATGTCCTGTTCTGGTATGTCTGAAGAGAGTGAAAGTGTACTCACGTACATTTAATTAACTAATTAATTAATTACATTTAAAAATGTAAAGTTTAGTTCTTCAGTTTTGAGTGTGTGGCTTGTGATTGCTGTTAGTAAGCATAGAGAAAGAACGTCACCATCCCCATGGAAAGCCCTGTGTCTTCAGCTGACATACAGTCTGCACGTATACATCCCTAGCCACAGCTTTTCATCAGAGAAGACTTTATAAAGACGTGGTTGAAAAGTACAATGTTTTAATCGAATGGTCTGACTTTGAATTCTGGATCCATCATTTGAAGACTCTGTGAGCTGAGGGTGGTTATTGGACTTTCCTGCCTCGGTTTTCATTACTAAGTGGGGACAGTTCCTTAAAGTTGGAAAGACTAAATCATCTGGGACTGGTGAGATAGCTCAGCGGGTAAAGGCACCTACCACCAAGTCCTCTTGCCTGAGTTGGATCACCAGGACCTAGGAAGGAGAGAATGGACTTTCAGGAGTAAGTCCTCTATCTGTATGCACGCGCGCACACACACACACACACACACACACACACACACACACACACACACACACGCACGTGGGAGAGAGAGAAAGAGAGATTTAATCAATGCAATTTATAATACTTAGGATAGTGCCAACTCTTTTCTTTTCATCCAGAGCTAAGGACTGAACCCAGAGCCTTGCCTCTGCTGGTCAAAGGCTCTACCACTGAGTTAAATCCCCAACCCCAGGGTAGAGCCAATTCTCAAGTACTCAGTATGTTTAACTACTATTTTTGTATCAATATCTTAGAAATCATATTGATATTTGTTACTTCATAACTCTGAACGCTCATGATTTGTGTTGTCTTGGGTAATTTCCCATCATCATCTTCTCTCTGCCGGGGATAGACCTGGGGCTTCATGCGTGCTAAGCAATGCTTTACCACAGAGTTTATCTTCTCAAGCGTCTCCTCACCTTAATTCTTTTCTCTTGTCCTATCTAAAATTCTGGCCATCTCTCCATTGTATCTTGTCATTTTATCTTCTGTAGTAGCCTTTGAGTCGGTTTTCTTTTCTGTAAAATGAGGGGACAAAGAGTGTCTCGTAAGCCGATTGTGATGAGTGAATGAGCTAAGCTGTGTAAAACATTCAGACCAGCAGCATATGTGTGTCAGCTATTTTTAACACGCTGGTGATAGTTCCTTATTCATTTCTAGCCCATGGAGATTTCCTTTAACTTATTAGGAACCTTTTATAATAATTTATCTACTCTATTGAAATCAGAAGCTATTTGTCTTTTGGTTGCAAGCAGTGATGTGTATTGGTTTTTGTTCAGAACATTCTCTTTCCCACGTAACCCCTTTCATGAATCTTTTAAGATAGACGGTAATGTGTGTAGTAGTTTGATTTGCATCAGGTACATGACTGAGAGCCTGAAAAAAATAACCACAGCTTTCAAAAATAGACGTTTCTTTCTTACAAAAAGTAATGAAATATAGATGGATGAGGTTTCTTGCTGATATGCTTTCTCTCCATGATGGTCAAGGGTCCAGGCTTCTTTTAAGTTCTTAAACTCTGTCTTCCATCTTGTGATTCAAGACAGTTACTTGAGTCCAGCCATTACATATAAGAACCAGTCAATAGAAGAAATGGATAAAGACGAGTATGTTTCTTCCGTTTGATAGATTTCTCTAAAAATCATATATGCCATTTCCTATTGGCCAGCGCTTAGTCACATGGCTATTTGTAATGTTGTAGGATGTTGAAATTTTTGTTTATTTATTTATAGACAAAATCTCTTTATATAGCCTAGGCTAAGTATAAACTTGTAATCCTTCTGCCTCAGCCTTGTGAGTGCTGATAGTAGAGATGCATGGTCATGCCTGATCATTCATGAATATCAAACAGGGAGAACACAGACCAGACACAGGGTGATCTAGCAGTCTGCCACAGTGCTTCTGCTGTCGCCTTGAGGATTTTCTAGCCTCCCTATCTTATTCACCTTGAGGGAAAATAACTAGACCTTCTTACTGGGGACTTATCTGTTGTTATAGAAAATCCTGTACCCCCAAACCTCTTATCCCCAACATTACTAGTCCTCAGAAAAACGGGACAGTTGATTGCCCTCTAACCATGACTCAGTGAAGAACAGGTCCATGTCTGATTCACTGCTACAAATGTTCAAGAAAATGCATATGGCAGTTTTGTTTTAGCCCAAGCTCTCAGAAGTTTCAGTTTCTGATCAGCTGGCTTTCTTTTTTTCTCCATTAATTTATTTACGTATTCACTATACATCCTGATCACAGACCCCACTCCTCGAAGCCTCTCCTTACAAGCCCCTCCTCCCTTTCCCACTCCTCTTCACCTCCAAGAAGGAGGAGGCCCCCTCTGGGTACCAACCCACCCTGGCACATCAAGTCACTGCAGGACCAAGCACATCCTCTCTCACTGAGGCCAGACAAGGCAGCCCAGTTAGGGGAGCAGTATCTACAAGCAGGCAACAAAGTCAGGGACAGCCCCTTCTCCAGTTGTTCGGGAACCCACATGAAGACTAAGCTGCACATCTGCTATATATGTGAGGGGCAGGGCTAGGTCCAGCCCATGTATGCTCCTTGGTTGGTGATTCAGTCTCTGGAAGCCCCCAAGGGTCCAGGTTAGTTGACTCTGTTGGTCCTTCCTGTGAACGTTGCTATTCCCCCTGGGTCCCTCAATCCTTCCCCCAATTTTTCCACAAGACTTCCAGAGCTCCATCTAATGTTTGACCATGGGTCTCTGCATCTGTTTCAGTCAGCTGCTGGGTGGAGCCTCTCAGAGGACAGTGATGCTAGGCTCCTGTCTGCAAACATAACAGAGTATCATTGATAGTGTCAGGGATTGGTTCTTGTCCAGAGTATGGGTCTTAAGTTGGGCCAGTCACTGGTCATTCCCTCAGTCTCTGCCCCATTTTTGTCCCTGCACTCCTTGCAGGCAGGACAAATTTTGAGTGGAAGGTTTGGTGGGTGGGTTGGCATCCCTCCACTGATCCCTGCCTGGCTACAGGAGGTGGCCACTTCAGACTCTACATCCCTCACTGCCAGGATTCTTAGCTGGAGTCACCCTCAAAGACTCTCAGAAGTCTCCCCCATCCCAGGTCTCTGGCACATTCTAGAGAGACCACTACCACCTCTACCTTGCCAATACACCCCTTGCCACTCCCACCATCCCTCACCCCTCCACCCCTCCACCCCTCCACCCCTCCACCCCTCCACCCCTGCCAGCTGCTGATTTCCATTCACTCTCCGGATCCTCGCTCAAGGCTCTCCCCATGCCTGATCCCCCCCTCCCTCCATATGTTTCTAAAGACTAATTTATGCCCTTCTGAGTGAGATTCAAGCATTCTCCGTGGGCCCTCCTTGTTATTTGGCTTCTTTGGGTCTGTGAATTATAGCACGGGTATCCTGTACTTTATGGTCAATATCCACTTATAAGTGAATATATGCCAAGCATGTCATTTGGGTCTGGTTTACCTCACACAGGATTATATTTTCTAGTTCCATGCATTTGTTTATCAGCTGGCTTTCTTGCCTTTGGCCTATGATGGCACATTACATCCTGACAGGAATGTGTAACAGAGGTGCTCATCTTATTCGTGGCTGGGAAGTAAAATGAGAAAGAGAATCAGGAGTGGCTGGAGTTCCAATATGCCCTTTAGTGGTATGCCCCAGATGACCGAATGTCCAGTAAGCTCCACCCACCTACCAGCACCATCTCCCAGGGACCAAGCTTTAACACAGGAGACTTCAGAGGATATAGAAGATCCAGACTATAGCAGTACGTACTCACTAACGAATGGAGATGAACATAGTACCCGCTCCATGCCAAGAGCTGCTGTGGGGGTTTGGTAGCTGGAATATGTTGAATTCAGTCTTCTTAAAAAACATACCCAAACTTATGGGACACATTGAAAGCAGTGTTAAGAGGAAAACTCATAGCTTTGAGTGCCTCCAAAAAGAAACTGGAGAGAGCATACACTAGCAGCTTAACAACACACCTGAAAGCCCTAGAACAAAAAGAAGCTAATAC
>JAPYYD010007003.1:0-10655 GCA_028551405.1 Uromys caudimaculatus
ATTTAAGTTTATCTTACAAAATAGGTAATGCATTTGTCCATTTCCATGCAACTTACCTAGCATATGGTTTCAACTCACCGTAGGTGAAGCTTTGACATCTGATCAATGAATGCATAAGCATACAAAATGATAATTTATGACATAAATTACTATGGTATCCTTTTAAAAATCAAGTTTATAGTTACTGACTTATATACCAGCAACTTTTAAGGACCAGTCAGGATTGTCAATGATATTGTCAACCAGAAAATCCCTTCTCCACCCACAATGGAGATCCTACAATGGAAAGAAATACCATACCATACCAGTGTTAAAGGTGAGTTTTCTTGGTTACAATCAACATCCCTGTGATCTTACTGACATAGAAGATGGATGCTGTTTGAGGAGGATACCCACAGATGCCTAGCTGCTTAAAAGATTTTCTTAGACAAATGTGGCTGCATAGAAATTCTATAGAGAAGTGCAAGATTTTAATTTTCATGAGTCCTAACCCATGACAACAATTTTTTCTTTCTTTTTGTATTTGAAAACTCTTCAGTTTGAAAATTTAGCACAAAAGACTTTTTTTTCTTCATATCCCTGTGCAACAATTACTACTGCAGATGAAACATGCATGTTTGATGGGAGGCAAGCTCACAGATTCTATACTATGTCTCAGGCATTTATTTATTTCTTCCTGCAGCTCACCTCCTGGCCACAGGAATCTGGGAACTGAGATAAGCATGTTGTCAAAATGAACAGCACTGTGATTGTCTCCACCTATGTTCCTTGAGGCAGTGTTTAGAAGTCAAGGACAATAAAGATATAAGGCAAGTGATCTCACCAGAAAATCAAGGTTGTTTGTAACTGATATAAGAACAAGGCCTCATCAACCACAAAAATTTCATAGAAACCTGATCTACCAACTGATAACTGTGGTCATAGGGCCATTAAACACTAGATCACCTACACTGTTGGGATTTCCCCACTCACTCTTCTATGATTTAATCTAAGTTACAATGATATCTGACTTTCAAATTGCAGAGGGAGTGTTTTAAAAGCAATCTTATGCTTGTCCCATCATAGATATCCTCCTCTGAATTATCACCTGCTCAGTAGTTGGTCCTGTAGAATCCCCATGCGTAATGGAAAGAGGGAGCTGAGCAGAAAGGATCCATTTATCCTAGACAGAGACTATTTAGTTCTCAGATGATGATTTCTCTTTAATTTAATATACCTGGAAACAGTAATCGTATCCTTTCTACAAGACCAGATTGCTGAGCTCATTATGAGGCAGAGTACCTCTTAATGTAAGACAAGACGCCATAGATTAAGATTAGCATTGGTGTTATATACACTCAATTCCCCGAATTATACCTGCCTCATAACATTCTAACTTGTATTATAAATTGCTGCCCTTTTTTTGGTAACAAAATATACAACTGACATAATTGAATCACAGCGTGCTTCATATCCAGTAACATGCCCCATTCTCTTTCATCCTGCACAGTATAGTTGCAAACTAAACTTGAATAAATATTAATATCAGTTTAATGTATGCAAATTAATTATTTCAATTTTATAATAGAAAGACCTTTCACATCAAAACAGAGTAGTTATCTACACATGGCCCTGACCATAGTATTATTCATTACTCTTTTATTGTTGGTAATGAAATTATCTGCTCAGATAACAACTAACACTTCACTGTGTCATCTGAGCAATGGTACTGCAGGGTACCCTTTCCAAGTTTAATCGTGGTTTATTTCTTCTATATACTTATTAAGACATAGCATTTGATTTGTGCTGTTTTAAATTCTCTTTTATTTGTGATATTAACATAATTATAAAGAAATGATTATGTACCAAACTACAATTTGGATCATTTGCAATCAAATCACAACTGTCAAGTGAGGGGCTTCAGTTCTATTTTACTTCACACATATAGATAACCTAATTTTAATTAATAATAAATTATAAGTTTTATGAAAAATTTTATAACACTGGATAAACATTTTCTGATAGCATTGAAGCAAAGATCACTGTGTTGCTCTTTATTTTTACACCTAACCATACTTTATTAGAGACATTAATATGTCCTTGATATTCTACATATGAATTCAGTCATTTTAAAGTCCTAATTTGAACACTCTACAACCAGGTTAATACAGATAATTAATCCGGAAAAAAGAAATCTCACTTCTCTTGACTTCTGTAATATCAATTGGAGCAGTGATTTGTAATGTACTGAGATCAATGAAAACATAAATGCTGCCTTCTTAGCAGATATGTGAATACTTACAAGTCTCTCCAGTTATAAAGCAACTCTTTGAAATAACGTTTTATCCTAAAACCTAAAAGGTTCAATATCTACGCCAAAGGACTAATTATGAATTGAAAAATTGGGTTTCACACAGAACATTCACCATGTGCTAAAGTCTGGGTTTAGATTACTTATGCACAACTTCAGATTCAACAAGCAAGAACTGAGAGAATGGAAGTCACTGACATGGCCACAGTGGTGATGTTGTTAGTGCAGACAGTGGTTGGAGTCCTAGGCAATTCTTCTCTCCTCTACCATTATCTGTTTCTTCACCTCGCTGGACACAAGTTAAAGTTCACAGACTGGATCATGCAGCACTTGGTTGCAGTAAATCTTTTAACTCTGCTGTGCAAAGATTGCCACAGACAATGGGTGACTTTGGATTGAAAGACATCTTTGATGATTTGGGGTACAAACTACGCATGTACCTTCACAAAGTGGGGAGGAATGTAACCATGAACATCACCAGCTTCTTGAGTGTCTTCCAGGCCAGCACCATCATCCTTAAGTCCGCCAGAAGGATAAATCCTAAAGTCAAACCTCCAAGTTTCATTGCTTCATGTGTATCCTTGACATGGATCTTGTCCTTCACTTTAAACTATGCAATTCCTAAGAACGTGATTGCAAGATGGAGTCATAGAAACTTGACAAATCTCAAAGATTTTGACTACTGTTATTCTCCTCAGCTGTCCAAAGATTCGGACATGTTTCAAGCAGTATTACTCTCAGGCCCAGATATCGTATTTATAGAGTTGATACTGTGTTCCAGTGGCTCTACTCTTTTCATCCTTTACAGACACAAGCAGAGAATGAAGCACATCAACAGGAGCAACTTTTCCCTCATGTCCTCCCCTGAAGTCCAAAGCCACAAAGACTATTCTGCTCTTGGTGAGTGACTTTCTCTTCTTTGACACACCTTAATGTCTCTTGCTAGTCAATTTAGCCCTACATACAATCCAGGTTGGATCATGGTAAATATGTCTGTGCTATCTTCTGGCTGTTTCCCAGTTGTGAGTCCCTTTCTGATGATGAGCCAGGACTCACATAAATCTCAATCTCTTTTGCTTATGTAAGAAGTATTATATAGTAATTACATGGGCAAAATAAATTATGTTTGTGTTAATGATCAATTTAGTCTTCAGTCACCAGTACGCATGAAATATATTGATGCAATTGTTACAAAAGAAATGTGAGTGTCACATACCAGAGACTCACATATAAAACTTATAGGCTACATTCTAAGTATATTTGAATATCTCAAATGATGTTTTATCATGAAGAATCATTACGTTTTTACACAAGTTTTAAATACACTCTACTAAGAAACAATGACAATCTTATTTGCAATTCAGATTAATTTGCTTGAAAGTTATGTTGTAATTTCATTTTGAATACCAATAAACATTCAATTAGTGTAGATGCATTTACCAGGTTCATCTTACCTATGTCTGCTGCAAAGAAATTAAATGAATTGACTCAAACATTTTTGTGTTGTTCTGGGTTATTCTGTACTATTGATTGAAGAGAGAATGACAGTCATAATAAATTTAGGATTATCAAAGCAGAGGGATCAGCTTCTGAATGACTGAACACTCACAACTTTCCAGAATCTCTTTTAAGTGATTGTTACACAAAAAAATCCATAATAAAAATAATATATTGATGGGACACCTCCCTTCTAGCTGTTGGTCAGGTGGCCTCTATTAGATCCCCAAATAATATAGCTTATCACCATTTGCTCGTGATTTAATCTTAGAAGATGAACCTGAGACACTATTGTTGATGACATTATAAACATCAGACAAAGGACTTAGAAGAATTGAACTGGAACTCTTTTTTGAAACTTTCTCCCTGAGGATTAGCTGTCATTATCTCAAGGCATTCTGAAAGATGTCAGGCAAGAACCAATCAAAAAACAAATAAATAGAAAAATGAATCAATTGTTTCACAATGTCGTAAAGCCTGTAACCTACAACAATGATCTTTGGCAAAATTTGGTACAATTGTGGCACTATCATGTAAATAGTAACTAACACCTGTTGAATAGGATATGAATTTGTTCAACTGGATGAAATTCAAGCATGGTACTTGTAAGCCTTGAGAGGTTTTCCACACTTGAGACATCATAGCCCTACAAAAGAACTCATTCATTTAATTTTTTTAAAAAATATTATCTGTAGCTGCATATTGATGCTTATTACTCTCATATTCTCATAAAGAATATGCACAGTTAATAAAATGAACTTTTTCTTTTTCTACAAGAAGTTATCACAGAAATATACAACACTCAAAGGACAGAGAATTAGAGATTGTAGGGGATCCAACCCAAAATCGAACAATCATAATACACCCCCTTCATCTACTGCATGAAGAAATTTACTAAAGAGTGCCTGACTCTATTGGAAGAATCATAGGAGCTGTATGTCTGCTGTGAGATAACGTCTTCTATATAAGGCACGAAAGCTGTACCCAAGAAATCACAACAATATGGTTTCATAAACATGACCTGAACAATGACATCACCAGTTGGATGAGCAATATTTTATGAGATGTAACTCTAGTTATAAATTACAGATTTTGAAAGACTGGAGAGAGTAAGAAAGAGAGAGACAGTGGAGAGAGAGAGAGAGAGAGACAGGGAAAGACAGAGGGAGAGAGAGAGAGAAAGTTAAAGTATCATTTTACCATATGGAAAATCCAGCATGTTAGGGTATATTTTCCCAATTGGGAAGTTACTGTATATATCCAACATGTTGTCCTAAAGAACTTTCCTTATTCAGAAGGAAATAATAACAAGGTTTATAGACATCACAGAATAAAACAAAAATGTCCATGATTAAGTTTTTCTAATCCATATGGTATTTATTTGTAATGTAATTTATTGCCATCATTTCTTCCTTAAAGCTTTTCCAACACCCCAGTCCCATCATTTGTCCGAGTCTGTATTACCTCATAGTTTACATACTGGTGCAGTTATTTGAACCAAAGATTAGAACAGATCTTTGTTGTAGATTAATTAATTTCAAAGAGACATAGCATTCAGACAGACATGGATGGTGTGCTGGCAGACATGAGGAATTCCTAGTCTCCTCTGGGTAAGATGTGATTTTTCAGAAAGGATCATAGAAAAGTTGAGCTATCCAAAACAATGTGTGTATCCCTTAGCAGACAGAACGTGAGATTTTTATGTCACTGCTCATTAACAATATAGAAAAAGTTTTCTGAGTGATGCTGCTTACAGTTTCCAAAACTACTGGGTCCTGTAGCAAGAAGGAGAATGATGAAACTCTGTAGAGAGGTGAGGTCACAGCTCCCCAGACATATCTCAGATATTCCATTCTTCATAACTTATTGTCTGGAACACACAACACTGCTCAGTGTTCCAGCTAATTTGTCATTTTCACTATAAAAAAACAAAGGGGGAAAGGAAACAAGCACACAGAAGGTGTGTGTAAGTGTAAATGGTGGAAAATACTGTTCCAAGTAAGAACTCATTTAGGGAAAGAATAGTTTGTGAGGCAGGAAGACAGCTGCCAAGTGCATGTCTGGCTTCACAGCTACATATTCCTGTTTACAGAACGAAGGGTCATGTCTTGATTTTAATGGTGGAGGGTGATAATGCAGAGTCACTGCATAGGCAACCCACCTCAGAACATTCACACATTCCACTTTGTGTTTGCTAGAATTTTGCCTGTGAATCTCTGTGCTTGTGAGAGACTAGGAAGATATGCAGTTCAGAGGAGGTGTATGAACCAGAGTGAAAAATGGGCAGAAAAGCAGTGATTATGGGAGAGTATCTGTGACTCAGGTTAAATCTGCTGTGAACAGATAGCCATATCCATGTTCATATTGCTCTAAGGTAAGAAAGCAATGGTTGAAGCGAAGGTGACCTTGTGCATTTCAGTGGACTTCTATTGGGGCTGGGCAGTTTTATGAGTAATGCCCTTGTTTTGAATTATGATTATATAGATATATTTTATCATTCATATTTTATTCTCTTGCAGTTTGTCACTTTGGGCTTTCCAGTTTTGTAATTTTCCTTTAAATTTACCTTTATGTAATTTACTTTTAAAATTGTTTTCACCAGTTCTCACAATTTATTTCAATATCTCAGAGGCTACCCTACTAGTATATGACCCAAAGGCATGATTAACTCAGCTGTGTTCTCTATTGTCACCTGCATAGGGCATAAAGTTTCAAGTAACAAGTCATTCTCTACATCTTTAACAGAAAACATCTCCATGATCCTCTACATAAATTTGTGAAATAGATAAGAAAGGATGATTTCTCAGCATGGATTCAGAAATTTTTAATTAAGTTTAAGTTTGATTACATAATGTTTTAGCTTCTGTTTTGATATGTAAAAATTATTATGGTATAGAGAAGACTCCTGTTTCTCTTGCCGAGGTAATTGTTGGTTTATTATCCTGAAGCAAAAGGGAGCCTCCCAAATATCTGTATTCTAGATCTAGCGTGTCTTAAGCCTGCTCTTTCCCTCTTTAAGATTCAGAACATATGAGGAAAACCTGCACATACTGAAGTTTACACATGTACACTTTAAAAGTAAATAAATAAACAAAATTTAGAAAAAAATTGATGTAAAAATTCTTTAGTTTGGAATCATTTTCAATAGAACATTTTATACTTTGGTTTACATAATGAATTGTGCCTCTATCCCATAGTTCCATGTAGAGTCCTATGGGTCTGAAATCTATGATGAAACAGTGGAGCTGGCAGAATGGAATCCAGGAATCTTGCAATAGGTTTGGTCTACTTTTCACAGACTCTCATTGGAATACTTGGGAATTTTTCTCTTATTTTCCATTATGTCTTCCTATCTTTCACTACATCTAGATTAAAGTGTACGGATTTGATTCTGAAGCATCTGATCATGGCCAACTCCTTGTTCATACTCTCTAAAGGAGTTCCCCAGACAATATCATCCTTGGACTTGAAAGATTTCTTAAGTGATTCTGGATGCAAAATAGTTTTCTATGCTCACAGAGTGGGAAGGGGTATGACCATTAGCTCCACCTGCATTCTCAGTGTCTTCCAGGCCATCACCATTAGCCCAATGGACTCCCGATATGCAAGGTTTAAGTTCAAAGCCCCCAGGTACGTGGGCATCATCTGTGTACTCTGCTGGGCTCTGTTCATGATGGTGAATATAATTGTTCTAATGCACGTGACTGCCAAAAGGAGCAATAGAAACATCACAAACCAAAAAGATTTGGGATTTTGTGTGAGTGCTAATTATGGAAAGCCTCAGAAAATTCTGCATTCAGTAGTATTATCATTTCCTGATGTTCTGTTTGTGGGGCTAATGACGTGGAGTAGTAGCTTCATGATTTTCATCCTGTTCAGGCACCAGCAGAAAGTACAGCATATACACACAACCCATGATTACCAAAAAAGCTCCAGTGTGGATCGAGCTCCCAAAACAATCCTTCAGCTTGTGAGCACCTTTGTCTGCTTTTACACAATTTCCTCCATTACACAGATAATTATTATTGTGAATAACAGTCCTAACTGGTTTCTCGTGAACTTAGCAACATTATTTTGTGCAGGCTTTCCAACTGTCAGCCTCTTTTTGCTCATGACTCAAGACTCCAATGCAAGCAGGTTTAGCCTTCATTGGATATTGAATAGCGAATCCTCTCATCGTATAAGGAGCATGTGATTTCCTGCTTTCTGTGGATTTCTACAAAATGGTTCTATCCAAAATTTCAGTTAACAAGATGAGCATGCTGAGGAGAGATTCCCAATTCAGTACAAGGAATCACAATTTTCTATCGACTCGGGGCTAAACAGGTAACAAGGAAATACTATTGGCATGTTTCCAACAGGTACAATTCTCTAATGAAAAACTGTTCTTTTATGCATTTTTATATATTTCCACCTGTTACCAAGTCTCCCTCCATCTACAGTTATATGTATCAAGAACACAGTTCATGACCTAATAAATGAAATAGTTTATTTTAAGGGTTTTTATATAAATCCAGAGGTTAAAGATGGATAGAATTGTGAAGAAAAACATATTTCATGAATCAACATCCATTCAAGGTGTATGACTGATGCCAAGTATGCATCACTTTTTCTCACAATGTGCAGATAAGTAAACTGCCTTATGATAAATATTTAAATGTGAGTAGAAAGCTGTAGCACGATTTGGTAGTAAAGCAGATCTGAGTTTTTAGGAAATGTTTGGCCATCCTTCTTAAATTTCCTCCCAGTTGCCATGGCTGCCTCGGGCACTCTGTCTGCATTTTCTTCTATAGTAATCTGTTGCAGGTAATTAGCCCCACATCCTCAAAGTTCATCTTGGGGTCTAATCATGACTAGAACTTTTTGCCACAATATTCATGATATACGGAGTAGAAAAGATGGAGTAATTTTGTTTGAATGTCTTAATAGTGATTCTACTACTTGTGTTGAAAATGTTTTCTATGTTAAATACAAACTAACAAACTTCCCAGTAGTATATATATTCTATCCTTTACATGGAAATATTTGTCAAATTTTAGCAAGACTATGCTGTATAAACATTCAGGTGTCCTTCCTATCTGCTTGACTTGCCATCCAACTCAATATGATTGTCAATGCCATCTATCTGTCAAAAGGAGTATCTTAGGAGTAGAATACTATCTACAAGAAGTCACTGAAAAGTGTATGCCACTAAAAAACTACAGTAATAGTCTCTTAAGGAGGAATCACCCTTTCTAATCCATTGGTATTAGGAAAGGAAGGAACATAGTGACTGTTGTGCTCACTGAGGTATTAGTTATGAGAATATAAGAGGAAAGCAAATAAGCAGGGTAAGAATAAGTTAGTATTAATGTGAGAGGAAAAACTTAGAGGAGGAAAGAACTGGAAATGGACAGCAATAGTGACAAATGGGATGTGCAGACTTTTTGCTAGGCCAAAGCAGAAAGAGAAGAGTAAACAAAAGCAGATGGAAAACAAAAACACAAACATCAAATTTGAGGAATCTGAGGCAGGACAACATCCGACTTTATTAAAGTTTGTGTTTCCAGCAGAGGGATAAATGGATGGTAGCTAAATTGATGGTGGTTAAACTGGTGGTGGTAGAAAAAATAGTTGGTTCTGCTGATAGAAATCCTCACTTCTAAAAGCTAGTTTCCTGCATTCCATTCCCCAGACTCACAGTGATGTAAGAAAACTAAGGCCCAAAGGAGCTCTGACCTCACATCCAAAATGGTACATACATCTGCATATGCACAACCACAGGCACACAGTCTCAAATAAAACACATGCATGCATTTGCGCGTGTGCGCGCGTGCACACACACACACACACACACACACACACACACACACACACACACACAATCCTGAGTACTATAATCTTTTCAGAAACCATAGGGATTATCAGAGAAGAGTAAGAAAAATTAATAGTTAAGAGCCAGAAAATGAAATCTGCATTAAGTGAGTAGAGCTGCAATATCACTGGCCCTAATGAAGGGAGTTAGAATGAATGGTCATGGCCAAGAGCAGGGCAGACCTGGGCCCTCATTGGTCAGCTGACAGGTGATGTAGGCATGGGGAGGATGCCCTGTTTCCTCTTGCTCCTCCAGAGACCTTGCCCTGAAGACTTGAGAGTAGGAAAGCTAGCCATGTCCCTCATTGGCTAGCACTCCACTTGACAGTGGGCTCATGCCCTTCTCTGGGGAAACACAGTGAAGCTGGTCATGATAGGAATGGCATGGGTGGACCACCCCAGAGGGTGTGAGAGCTAGTGAGCTTGTCCAGCATCTACAGCCTGCAGCACTTGCTATAGGAGGCAGCCCAGTGAAACAGTTTCTAGAGGAGTGAGTGTGGGTGAGCCAGCCTAAGTCTTAAGAGCCTTAGAGCTGACTCTGCCTCCTGTCAATGGCAGCATTGGGTGGCCTAGTCACAGCTGTGTTGGAGATTTTGTCCTGATGCTGCAGATGTTGGAGAGCTGTAAGTCTGAGAAGCTCAGTTATGACTGAGGTCATGACCTAGGGCTCTAAGGTGCCCCACCCCAAAACTATTTCATCTATATACTGTTGAAACATAGGAAAGGGCAAGATCGAATCATGCTAAACTGCAGGATCTCAACAACAACATGATAACTAAGAGTAGTCCTAGTGAGGATCTAATATTGATGTTGTAACAGAAGCCAGAGACGTGGAACCAGACCAATGACTTATTGCAATGAACATTTGAAAGTGAAGATGTGTGGACAGATGGGTGTACCCTGGGACACACTGAGAAACAATAGCTTCCACAACACGATATTTCCTCTGCTTTGTTTTGTTTAAACTTTTTGTAAGTGTTCACTGTTTCTTTTGTGGGAGATGTTGCAAGGGTGG
>JAPYYD010007004.1:0-10655 GCA_028551405.1 Uromys caudimaculatus
AACTTATGCTCCTGTATATCTCTCTGCATCTGAGCATGTTCCAACATTAATAAATCATCTGAGTGTGTATTAAAAAGAGATAAAGATTACTGGCAATCAAATACTAGGTATAGATATTGTGGGTAACCTTAATATATTGTATGTATTTAATACATTATATGATATATGAATATTAACTTAAATTTTACAAAGTAATGTTTTAAAAACAATTCTATAAGTTTTCAAATAGACACCATACTCATATACACAACACACATCGCTAAATAAAAAGGAACACACATATGTGCACACACAATTAAATGATTGTAGTATGTCTAAATTTTGGATGTTTCTTTTCTAAAATAAACTTCTCTTCATATTTGTTTATCATTATTAGAATTTAAAACATATGATATTAAGTGGTAATTAGCTTGATGAAACTGAACACAAGACTATCTTGTGATAATTCAAGTCCTTTTTTTTTTTGTATGTTGTAAGGCACATGAATATATAAACTAGTGTGATAAATTTCCAAATAACTATAGCTTGTCAGGATTTTAATGCATGAAGATTACATCAGTTAAGCTCCTGAGTGTGTTTGACAGCATGTGATTATAAGCAGCATTCCCTATATACAAGTGAGGCTTTATTACAGCTACCATTAGCCAGACACTGGCTAAAATGTATAAGTAGTACTGCACAGATTTGTCTGTGTCTAATCAGAGCCAGAAATCACAGAAAAACTACACAATATTTTGATATTTCTCCTTTATTTTTAACTTTTTTTTTTTAATACTGATGCAACAGGAAGCCAGGGGAGAGAAGAGATGGAGGTGCTTTGATAGAAAAATATCCATGGAAGCAACAGGCTTTTCCTTTTGAATCATTTTCAAGATCACTCTCCTGATTGGTCCCAAAACTTTTCTCTGTTTTCCTACATATTCACAGCCAGTCAGAGACAAACACGACTAAAGAAATCTATTCACATAAAAAACAAATTTCCAGTAATAGCCCTGGTTGATATCTAGCTCTCAGCTAGTACCAGGCTCTTGCCTAATGTTCACAAAAATCTGCTTCTTGGAGAAGGAGGAGTGATCAGGAAACCTGCAATGAAAATAAAAAGAAAACGCCGACAGGGTGAGGTAACTTGCTCTGAATCTCCAGATGCTGTGAGTGAAACTGCTCCAGTTGGCTGTGTAAGGTATTTTTAATTGCTTCTAACCATTGCTTCAATTTTAAGATATATCCTGCAGAACTCGGCCTTGGAATTCTGTTTCTTCTGCTTGGGTTGTAAATTATTTCAGCTTTCAGTATCTAACAGTGACAGGAGACCTGTTGATCCTTAATATGATTTGGGTGATCATATCTGTAAAAGATTTTTATATCAGGACAGCAGTTCACACTTGACAGCATGAGACTTTCTGGAACATTCTGTGAAGTCTCATTACCTAGTATGATATTATACTCTGAGGGTACAAAAACCCAAATACTGCAATTCTCCCATATTGTCATCTTGGCACCATCTAAGGTCTCAGATTTCTTACATTACATTTCGTTCCAAATTTTAATATTAGGTTTACTTTGTTTTTGTTGGGAACAAACAGGGTTCTATGTTCATAGTTACATAACTGCATACTTCATTAAGTAATGTTTTTCAAATCAAAGAGGTTGCAGATACTACAATGAAAAAGCTCAACATACAAAAATTTCTTTGCTTTTCTTTTAATATTGAAACTTAGCATACTAAGGCTTTCACATACAATCCTGTATCCAGGAGTCATAGTAGGTATGCTAGATTAGTTTTATTGCCTTTCATAAGCAAATTTATATAACACTGAATATTTTTTCAATTGTGTAAATTTGATATCATCCTCTACCTCTATTTTGATTTTATAAAATTCATGTTTGTGTTCTTGTGCATAAACTTGTTGCCTCAGTTCCATTTAATTTTATCTAAATATTGATATGAGGAAGAATCTATTGCTGCTAATAGGATGATCTATCATTATATATCATACAAGGATTATATTTAATATTGGTATCTCACTTGAAATTACAAACATTAAATTAGACCAGATTGTGTCCTTGTCAATATCTTTGCGATTTTCATTCATACATTACTGGTAAATCTGTAGTTAAATATACGTTTGTTGATCAGTAATTTCTCTGATTGATCTGTATATCATTTTTGTTCATTTTGTTCCTATGTGTCTAACATAAAGCTAATCAGGGAAGGG
Organism: Uromys caudimaculatus; assembly: GCA_028551405.1. Lineage (NCBI taxonomy): Eukaryota > Metazoa > Chordata > Mammalia > Rodentia > Muridae > Uromys > Uromys caudimaculatus. The sequence continues at coordinate 2,217 of JAPYYD010007004.1, forward strand.
TTTATCAGATTTTGTGGCTCATTGAAGAGAAATGAATATGCATATGAATAATCAAGCAGGGAGATTTAATTGAAATCAGATGGAAGAGATGGAGAAGGGAATGAGGGAGCTGAGGCAGGATGTATCCCCGTGGAGGGAGCAAAAGTGACAACTGGCCACATCCCCAGAGCACCCCAAGACTGGACCACCAACCAAAGAATACACATGCAGGGACCCATGCTGTTGGGCACATATTTGGCAGAGGAGGGCCTTGTTGGCCATCAGTTACAGGGGAAGACCTTGGGCTTGAGAGGGTTAGGTACCTAGTACAGGGGAATGCTAGGGAAGAAAGACAGGAATGGGTAGGTGGGTGGGGGAGCACCCTTATAGCAGCAGGTAATGGGGGATGAGATACAGAGTTTCCAAAGGGCAAAAAATTTGAAATGACAATAAAGCAAATATCAAATAAATAAATAAATAAAATGGTTAAAGAAAACTAATTTGTAGAATTTATGTAAACTTTACTGTGTATTGCTCAAGAGATGTCTAACGAGTTGACTGCAAAAGATCAAGATGTCTATGACTGTTAAGGGGGAAAATACACACATGAAGACACAGATAGTTATTGAATCCCTAATATTTTAAATTTTGAATAGTCAGCATAGTAATGTGTTGCCTTCATAGTAGTATTATGCTCAGATTTCATGGAGGAAGTTTCTAAATAAATAATATTTGTTATCAAATTTATTGGTTACACTTCTGCAGTGGATGAAAAGGAAGGTTCTGTTTCTTAGTTTATGATAGTTTTGGATAAGGGGCATGGATTTATAAATATAAGACTAGTTAAAAAATACCCTCATTAGGAGATAAATCATATATCCTCAATAGGTACCACTAAGAAACTGCTAAGCTCAAATCCTAATCACATTGGTGTCTTAAATATTTTAAAGTCATAAGTGTCAGTCATTGTTTACGTGCCATCAATTTCAGTCAAGGTATGAGGATTTTACATAGAATTAAAATTCTCATTGGAATAAATGTCCATTCTGGTGGAGATAAGAAATGATGTTTCTTTTTAGGGATCACATACACAAATACTTGTGCTAAAAAAAGACATAGTCTGCAATGAAAAAATCACCTGGTATTGATTGGTTAAATGTAGTACCAGGTAATCTTCCCTACACATGTGTTTATAAGCTAATAGTATATAATAGTATATTAAATGTCTATTAAATCAGATGTCCATTTCTTAATTTCTATCATTTGCTTCAAATTTTCTTTGTACTAAAAATAATTACAACAGATTTTCAATAAGGATTTTCCAGTGACTATTCTATGAAATTAGTGCTTCAGCCTACATTAAACCATTTCAGTGTGGTAATCATCAGTCGTTAATGTCACAGTACCTATGGCTCTGAAAATCTTGACACAATAAAACTTGAAAAGGAAGGAAGAGAAATAGGAGTAGATGAAGGCACTCTCTAGTCCTTTGTTCCAAGGCAAACAGCAGCATTCTAGGTAATTTTCCACCTGTGTCACCTGGAAAAAAGTTTCTCTAGCTTTGCTTGTAATATGTTTTCATCCCCTCAAATGAAAGACAAGAAAAGGAAAGATTCTTTCTCTCATATCCAAATGTTCAGACAGTTAATTGAGGGGAAATCTATACTTATTCTTTGCATCCATTTAAGAGGATTGAATATATAGGCCAAGGACAAGTATTTGAGATAGTTTCTGTGCTTTAAAATACAAGAATGTCATCATCCTTGCTGCCTTAATGTTTCCTGTGTATTATCTTTCTGAGCACATACAGACCTGAAAATAACAGATTAAAAATGTTCTGTAAATCTTCCCAAATAATATGGGTTTACATGTGTGAGTATATGTCTCTATTTCCCCCATATTCCCTCACCTGCTCTCTCTAGTAATCTTGGAGGTTTTTAACATAAACCCACACAAACACACACACACACACATGCACATACACACACACACAAACGCACACACACACACACACACAAACACACACACACACACATACACATGCAGCTATCTTTCTATCTATACGAATAACAAACTGGAATTGGATTGAATCTTCTCTTTTTGTGTCAAACCCTAAAAATATTGATTCTATTTTCCTTAGAAGGAAGTATTCGACTATAGTTCTTTTTCTTAGAGTGAGGAATTTTTTATATTTTCTCCTTCTGGTTTGACCAGGAGATGATATTGTTGGGTTTTTATTGATTCACAACCCCTCAATAAATGACAGAACTTGATCATCAATATGTCCCTACAGTTACTATGTAGCTCATATCTAAATTCGTGGTATATTAGGAATAAGTTTGAGTATGTTAGCCAAGGAATTTCTGAAATACTGAGTTCATCAGTGTCCCCGTGTGAGTGCCACTATTTGTACTGAATAAAGACATTGTGGTTCAACATTAGGTTCTCAAAATAAATAGTACATTCTATCTCTTCCACATTTTATATTGAATCTCTTTGAAGGACATGCCATTTTCACTTATAGATGTTATATACAAATGCACATATATACACAATTTCATTTTTGGACATAAATTAATATCACGGGTACATGTTGTCAGTTGTTTGAAAATAATTGCTTTGAGTGATAACCATTTTTTGTTAGTTAACAAACTAGAGTATTATTCCTTATATACATTTTCCTCCTGATCCCATATTTCTTTTATTTTTTTTTAATTTTTTGATACTTTATTTACATTTCCAATGTTTCGCTCTTTCTAGGTCTCCTCTTTGAAGACCACCTATCCCTTCCGCCTCCCCCATCTCTATGAGGGAATTCCACCTCGCAGCTACCCACCTGCCCACTCCCATATTCCCACCTTGACAGTCCCCTTTAATGGGGCCTCTCCTCCCCCTGATGGCCAACCAGGCCCTCCTTTGACACATATGTGGTCTGAACCATGGGTCCCTCAATGTGTATTCTTTGGTTGGTGGTCCAGCTTCCAGGAGGATCAGGGACGTTAGGCCAGTTGACACTGTTGGTCCCTCCATGAGGCTGCAGAATCCCTCAGCTCCTTCAGTCCCTTCTCCAACCCCTCCACCTGGGACCTCACTATCAGTCCAGTGGTTACTGTAAAGTGAAACTTGGATATTCTGAACTTTTGGGCTAATATCCACTTATCAGTGAGTACATACCCTGTTCTTTCTTTTCTGACTGAGTTACCTTGCTCCGAATGATATTTTCAAGTTCCATCCATTTGCCTGTAAATTTCATTAAGTCATTGTTCTAATAGCTGAGTAGTACTCCATTGTGTAAATGTTCCACATTTTCTGTATCCATTCTTCTGATGAGGGACATCTGGGCTCTTTCCAGCTTCTGGCTATTATAAATATGACTGCTATGAACATAGAGCAGCATGTGACTTTATTACATTTTTAAGCATCATCTGGGTATATGCCCAGGAGTGATGTAGTTGGGTCCTCAGGTAGTATTATGTCCATTTTTCTGAGGGTCCACCAAACTGATTTCCAGAGTGGTTGCTCCAGCTTTCAATCCAACCAACAATGGAGGTGTATTCCTCTTTCTCCACATCCTCTCCAGCATCTGCTCTCACCTGAGTTTTTGATCTTAGCCATTCTGACTGGTGTGAGATGGAATCTCAGATTTTTTGAATTGCATTTCCCTGATGACTAAGGATGTTGAGCATTTCTTTAGGTGCTTCTCAGCCCTATGTATTTCCGCAGTTGTGAATTCTCTGTTTACCTCTTTTCCCCATTTTTTGATAGGATTATATGGTTTTCTGGAGTCTAACTTCTTGAGTTCTTTGTATATATTGGATATTAGCCCTCTATCGGACTTAGGATTGGTAAAGATTTTTTCCCAATTTTTTGGTTGCCGTTTTGTCCTATTGACAGTGTCCTTTGCCTTACAGAAACTTTGCAATTTCATGAAGTCCCATTTCTAAATTCTTTATCTTAGAGCATTAGCCATTGGTGTTCTCTCCAGGAAGCTTTCCTCTGTACCCATGTGTTCGAGGCTTTTCCCCACTTTCTCTTCTATTACATTCAGTGTATCTGGTATTATGTGGAGGACCTTGAACACTTGGACTTGAGCTTTGTAAAGGAAGATAGGAATGGATCAATTCTCATTCTTCTGCCTGCTGACCACCAGTTGAACCAGCACCGTTTGTTGTAAATACTGATTTTTTTCCACTGGGTGGTTTTAGCTACTTTGTCGAAAAATCAAGTGACTGTAGGTGTATGGGTTCATTCTGGTTCTTCAATTCTATTCCATTGGTCTACCTGCATGTTGCTGTACCAAGATCATGCCATTTTTATCATTACTGCTCTGTAGTACAGCTTGATGTCAGGGATGCTGATTACCGCAAAAGTTCTTTTGTTGTTGATAATAACTTTTCTTCAAGGAGTATTGATACAGATGTCTGCAGGAGGGATAAGCCACAGCCAGACAGAGTAAGATCAGCTAACATCAGAGTTAACAAGATTACAAAGGCAAGGGGCTTAACTTTGGTATTTGGTATCTGTCTGGAAAATTGTCCATTTCCTCCAGATTTTCCAGTTTTGTTGAGTATAGGCTTTTGTAGTAGGATCTGATGATTTTTTTTAATTTCCACAGAATCTGTTGTTGTGTCTCCCTTTTCAGTTCTAATTTTGTTAATTTGGATCCTGTCTCTGTGCCTTCTGGTTAGTCTGGCTAAGGATTTATCTCTCTTGTTGATTTCCTCAAAGAACCAATTCCTGGTTTTGTTGATTGTTTGTATAGTTCTTTTTGTTTCTACTTGGTTGATTTCAGCCCTGAGTTTGATTATTTCCTGCCTTCTACTCCTATTGGGTGCATTAGCTTCTTTTTGTTCTAGAGATTTCAGGTGTGCTGTTAAGCTGCTAGAGTATGCTCTCTCCAGTTTCCTTTTGGAGGCACTCAAAGCTACGAGTTTTCCACTTAACACTGCTTTGATTTTGTCCCATAAGTTTGGAACTGTTGTAATTTCATTTTCATTAAATTCTAGGAAGTCTTTAAATTCTTTCGTTATTTCTTCCTTGACCAAGTTATCATTGAGTAGAGCATTGTTCACATTCCATGTGTATGGGGGCTTTCTGTTGTTATTGTTGCCATTGAAGACTAGCCTTAATCCATAGTGATCTGATATTAGGAATGGGATTATTTCAATCTTCTTGTATCTGTTGAGGTTTGTTTTGTGACCAATTATATGTTCAATTTTGGAGAAGGTACTATGAGGTGCTGAGAAGAAGGTATATCCTTTTGATTTAGGATGAAATGTTCTATAGATATCTGTTAAATTCATTTGCTTCATAACATCTGTTAGTTACACTGTGTCTCTATTTAGTTTGTATATCTAAGCTCTGTCCATTGATGATAATGGGGTGTTGAAGTCGCCTACTATTATTGTGTGAGGTGCAATGTGTGCTTTGAGCTTTAGTAAAGTTCCTTTTATGAATGTGGGTGACCTTGCATTTGGAGCATAGATGTTCAGAATTGAGAGTTCTTCTTGGTAGATTTATCCTTTGATGAGTATGAAGTGTCCTTCCTTATCTTTTCTGATGACTTTTGGGTGAAAGTCGATTTTATCCGATACTAGAATGGCTACTCCAGGCTGTTTCTTGGGACCATTTGCCTGGAAAATTGTTTTCCAGTCCTTTACTCTGAGGTAGTGTTTGTGTTTATCACAGAGATAAGTTTCTTGAATGCAATAAGGTGCCGGGTCCTCTTTATGGATCCAGCCTGTCAGTCTATGTCTTTTTATTGGGGAATTGAGTACATTGATGTGAAGAGATATTAAGAAATAGTGATTGTTGGTTCCTGTTATTTTCTATGTTAGTTTTACTTTTATGTGGCTATCTTCTTTTGATTTTGTTGAAAGATTCCTTTCTTTCTTTCGCTAACGTGTAGTTTCCCTCTTTGAGTTTACATTTACCATCCATTATCCTTTGTAGGGCTGGGGTTGTGGCAACATATTGTGCAAATTTTGTTTTGTCATAGAATATTTTGGCTTCACCATCTATGGTAATTGAGAGTTTTGCTGGTTGTAGCAGCCTGGGTTGACAGTTGTGTTCTCTATAGGGTCTTTATTAGTTCTGCCCAGGAACTTCTATTTTTAGCTCCTGGATAGTTTTGTGCATTTCCTTTGTCTGTTTGATTGTGTTTTCCTGTAATTCTGCCTGTTTGATTGTCTTCTCCTGTATTTCTTTAATGGGTTTTTGTGTTTCCTCTTTCAAGGCTTCTAATTGTTTATCTCTGTTCTCTTGTAGTTCTTTAAGGGTGTTATTTTCTTTCTTAAAGTCTTATATCTTCAACATGAAAAATGATTTTAAATCTGAGTCTTACTTTTCTGGTGAATTGGGGTATCCAGGGCTTGCTGTGGTGGGAGAGCTGGGATGCCAAGTAGCCTTGGTTTTTGTTCCTTATGTTCTTACCCTTGCCTTTTGCTGTCTTGTTAACTCTGATGTTAGCTGTTCTTACTCTGTCTGGCTGTGGCTTGTCCCTCCTGCAGGCCTCTTTGTCAATACTCCTTGAAGACCAGCTCTCTCTGAGAGGTATTTGGGTTTGGAGAGCTGTGCACAGGGTCAGCTTTGGGGTGCAGACAGCAACTAGAAGGATCTTGTCCCAAGCTGTCCCTTGGTTCCTATGTCTTGATGGCTCTGCAAGGGTCCCTCTTGATCCAGTGAGTTTGAACACAAGTGGTGGTTTTGCTTGTGCTCAAAGTTGTGTCAGCACTCCTGGGATAACAGCTCTCCCTGGAGCCCTGTGACCCAGGCTGAGGTCCCCAGGCACATATGGAAACCAGAAAGTTCCTATCCCTGACTTTACTTCAGTCCCTGTGTCCCGAGGGTTCTGGGCGGGTCCCAGTGAGCAGTGTTGCTCCCCTTAACCCCATTCATGGCGTCTCCATGGTCCTGGGAGGGTATCTTTCTTCTGGCGCTCCTTGGCTATGAACCCCTGGTGGCCTAGGCAGAGGACTACACCCACAGATGGAAACCAGAAGGTTCAGAGGTTTCCTGTCCCCAAGTTTTCCTCAAGCCCTGTATCCCGCCTGTTCTGGGCGGGACCCTGTAAGCAGTGGTGCTTGCCTTATCCCCCCTCATGGATTTTCCACACTCCTCGGAGGGTAGCTTTCTCCTGGAGCTCATTGTCTATGGACCCCTGGTGGCCCGGGCAGAGGTCTCCAACCCAGACAGTCTTTATAACTCTGCTACATGAAAAATATTGTTTAAGTTTTTTCCTGTAATTTGGGGATTTTAATATAATAATTTTTCCTATTATATACCTTTTCAATCACTTCCACATTTTATATTGTATCTCTTTAAAAAAACATGCCATTTTCACTGATTGATATTATAGGCAAATGCACATATATACATAATTTCACTTTTGAGACATAAATTAATGTCATGTGTATGGTTTCAGTTGTTTGTGAATGAGTGCTTCAATGATACTATTTTGTGTTAGGTAAAAATTAGAATGTTATTTCATGTATAAGTTTTCCTCCTGATCTCATATTTCTTTAAGTGTCTGAAATACTGTATTGAATTTGGAGTTCTCAGTTGTCCAGATATCCAATAATATATGGATTGTGGTAACTTTTTAAAATTATTTCTGGGTACCTTTGGTTTTGATATTTTATGGGTGGAGATTGTGTTTGTTACACAAAAGACAGTTTAAAAACAGCCATTTTCTTTCTTTCTGGTTATTATAATATTTCTGCCCATATTCCCCTATATTGTCTAAGGCTTACAATACTGGTGTATTTTGTGGAATCATCAGTCAGTGTTAGACAGACCACTGTAAATTCTCTGCACTTTAACCTCTGCTTTAATTTGCTTCTTAGTGTTGTAAAATTAATAATTCTGCTGAAGGTAAAAATTAAAATTGTTTGAGAGTAGAAACACTGCTATCAATTTTATTGTTTCAGAGAATTAGCATGAAGAGCATTTCCTTCACATTTCATAACATTACCTGACCTGAGAAGTAATATAAATTTACTTTATTGATCATTATTTCTCTCACATTGTGTTTTAATATACATTACAAAGTAGACACATTGTGAAAATAAAGATGTGAGCACCATATCACTAATAAAAGGAACAAAATAAACAAACACACAAATAAAAATAACACATAGTCTCAGAAAACAGAAATCAGGGAAATGGAACAGAAATGAGGGACATACCACTAAGAGGGTTGGGTTGGAAAGGACTTGAATCACCAGATCCACAGTACGATGAGGGACATTGTTTAAAGGAGTAAAATAATTCTTACTTTTCACATGCATTAACCTTTTAGTAATAATTGAATAACTGCACTCAATCCATATTATTTTTGAGGATATAATATTTCAAACTTTAATAAATTTAAAAGCATTAATATTAACAAACCATGCCAATGCAAAATGAAAACTGTAGTATACATTTGAACCTCTTAATTCAAACTACTTCTTTTCAAGG
>JAPYYD010007005.1:0-10654 GCA_028551405.1 Uromys caudimaculatus
TTTTGTCATTACACATTCAGGGTTCACTTAGATATAGCCAGGGCCATTCTTCCCAGATCTAGCTTCTCCCAGTTCATGCCCTGCTCCCCCTTATTTTGCCTAGACCCTGTTACAATTTATCTTTTATTCTCTCAGAAGCAAGGCCACTAAATTGCAGTTGTTAAATAAATACTTTACTTTTGTTCATAGAGGATTTTTTCACCTTCATTTGTGGTGTTTTTTCACTTCAGAGGGTTTGATTCTCTGTCTATGGGGAAGTTCAAATCTATGCTCCTTTTTGGTGAAGGTGAAAACATATCCCTTTGTTTCTTTGCTTCTTGCTTGCTTGCTTTTTTATTTATTTATTTATTTATTTATTTATTTATTTATTTATTTATTTATGTTTTACTATGAAATCCATGTTTTCATAAACTTTTTTTTACATTTTTATTGCATTAAAATAAAGTTTAACAAACTTTGAGTGGAAAAATAATCACATTTTACTTATTTTGTGAGGCCAAAGGACAGAGTAAGGAACAATTTTCTTTTACCTCTTGATCCCCAGAGACTACAAGCACCTTAGAACACTGACTATTTTACAGGCCTTCGGTTTTCTTCTAATTTGCTCAAAAATATCTTGGATTGTTAAATCTGAAAATTTTGTGGCTCAATTCTCTAATCTTCATCACTTTTTCCACCTCTTTAAACATTCCCTTTTGCACAAATTTTTTCTCCTTTCTCTAGAAACTCAGACTAATTGTGCCTTCTGCCTAATTCCAACTTCTCAGCCCTCTCCAGCATCTGTCCTTTTACCCTTCACTTGCAATGTTCACTACAGTAATATCAGTTGGCCTGACTTATTACTCATGATTTTCTGGGAGCATTTCCCATGTTCTACAATAGGGCTGAGGTATAAAATCCAATATTTATATTTGTGTTAATAAAATATTTTTCTTATCATTCCCCAAAGATCCAAGATAGAATTTATTTGCTTTAAGAGATTGTTGTCTTATAATAATAAATTTGAATTTTATAACATTTTATTTATGTATCTGTATGTTTTTTGGGTTGTGTGGGGGTTGAAGCTGATGTGTGAAAACATTTCTATTGAGATTAGAGCATGACTTGTAGGAGTCAGTTCTCTTCTTCTATCAATTTCTGGGGATGAAACACTGGCTGTCAGGCTTGGCAGCAAGTGCCTTTACCCTGGAAGCCATTCTGCCAACACTTATAATAATTCAGTTGGCTAGCATCTTGCTAGATCTATTTCTGTTGTCAGTTATTCTTTCCTTGCCTGGATTTATAGCCAGACCCTCTAACTAGCAATTGTTTGATTGTATCTGTTTGTTGATTATCATCTTTGAAAACATTAATGATTATAATAAACTGTGTTAAAATCTTGAGACTTGTCTCATCATTAATAAAATGAAAAACTAGCTACTGCCAAAGACCAATACATGTTGCTCATTTTAAATTAATATATTACAAATCAAGGTGTGATTTACTAGTTCTCTATTCTTGTTGGACTTAAAATTGCCATCTGGATATGTAATCTACACTTTATACTACATTAAAGACAAGTAAAGATTTTTAAAATTTTGATTGAGGCCGGGTCTCCCTAAGTAATGCTACTTGGCCTGGAACTTACTTTGGAGACCAGGTTGGCCTTAAACACACACAGATCTACACACTTCTGTCTTTCAAGTGATGGATTCAAAGTTTTGCATGACTATGTTCTGCATCATTAAGGCTTATGAAATATATAATGAAAGAAAAAGGAAAATACGTTACAAATTTAAAATGCACATGTTGTTATTGAAGATATATGTATTCTGTATTTATTATTTGCCGGGAGCCATATGGGACAAGCTAATAACTAGCAGGTGATCATCCTGAAATGGCATGCTTCGGATTAGTATATAATCTGCGACAGGTGAGCCCTTATTAAGCAAGACTGTAAGGGATTCATTTTAGGAAAGATTCCTGCTATTAATATGCTTTTCCTGTTATTATTAATCATTATTATTAAACATTCACTAAGTAGTAGCACACCCTTTTGGAGCAGATCTGTGCAGATCCACAAAGATGTACTGTCTTGTAGTAATGATAGACAAATAGATGACTTAACTCTTTATGATGATCCTATAAGAATTCCTAAAATTATATCAGTGATTATTAAATTCTTTTATAGTGGGACTGCTATTAGGTCATTTTCTGATAGTCAAAACTGCAATGAGAACTCTGCCAGTCTTCTAAGTATCACCAGTTAATTGCTCTTGGATAGTAACCAGACATTCTCCTACCCAAAGCAAATTCCAATCGGTTGTAAAACAATTAACCAAAGGTCATAAAAAGGGAACTAAAGATTTATTATAAGTGCTAGTACAGGAGATAAAATATTGACTAGATTTATCTATACAAAACTTCACTAATAACTTAGTTACGGTTTTAAAACTTCAATGAACCTGTGGAGCTGAGACAGGTAATGGATGTTTAGCCAGAAAATTACTCTGAATGGATATGCATGTAAACATTCTCTGTTGTAAACTTCTATTTCAATTTATAACTTGATTTTGTGTGTGAACTTGCGATGAACTTTGTAACATGTGATCATGTATTCTGAAAGATATTTAAGTGCTGAGGAAAAAGAGAAGAGCTAAAGGGCTGTGCTGAAGAGAGGGCTGAGCAGAAGGGTCAGGACTGAGCTGAGGGCGACTGAGCTGAGAGGGACTGAGCTGAGAGTGGAACTGAGCTGAGGAGAAGTTTTAAGACAGAACACTTTTTTAGACAAAAGTGAACCCAAGAAGAACTTTGAAGTATAGAAAGTATTGGTAGAAAAGATGTTGAGAATTAGAGCATTGTTGTGACATCAGAGCAGGAGGAGAGAGCAAGATTAGAAGGAGTATGCAGAGTGGAATAACTTAGAAACTATAGGTAAAATGAAAAAAAAAATCTAAGAGAGCAATGTGCAGAATGCAGAGGGAAAGAGGAAAAAGAGAAGATGTTGCAGAGTGCAGAAGGAGGAGGCAGGCTTCTCCTTACCATGGGAGAGAACAGGGGTAAGGACAAGGCAGGCTTAGTTTTATTACAAACATTGGTTTAATTCACTTAACATTAAAAAGGTAGAAACTTTTTCTTTCACTATGCAATAAAGATTGGAGAACATTTTTCATCCATAATGAGTGAGATCTTCCTGCACTGGTGCTTGGTCTTTTGCTCCATATGCACATATAAATATGGGTGTGTGTGTGTGTGTGTGTGTGTGTGTGTGTGTGTATGAATGTAATTATGAGAATGCATGCATGTGTATGTGTGTAAGTAGGAAATTGTGAGAATGCATGCAAGCTGGGCCCAGCTGATATATATGGAAATGAATAAATGACCTCGTATGAAACTGTATATGAACTTATGTGATTTTATGCATATTTGCTTATGTAAAAGTTTTTCCTTCTGTGAGTGTTATTCTCTTCTCTTGGTTCAATAGAGGTTTATTGCTCAAAAATTCCCCCTTGCCTGACAAGCAAGGGGCATCTGGACAAAAGGGAAAAGGCTCTAGCAATTAACCCTTTACTTTATCTCCTGCTGTTTTAGGATGAGGTGCTAAGTGCAAAAGATCGCAGTTTCTGGCCTCAGAGGATCACAGAAGGCAGGTCAGCTACAGTAGCATAGTAACTTAGACTTAGATAAGTAAACAATTTATTATTATACAGCAACCCTAAATAGTTCCTAAGACAATGTCTTATCCCAGAATTGTAAGACAAAGTCTTACCATCTGCAGATGCTCTTTCCTCTCTGCTGCCTCAAGAAGAACCTACAAGAAAGAAGAAACTCCCCCCTCCCATTTTCATGCTTTTTCCTTCTTTCACATTCTTTTGCCTTCTGACAACCAGAAAGCCCGAACCTAATCTCTTACTTATTAAAATTACTCAATCAAGGCTTGGATCATTATTAATAATTTTAGAAATTCTTAAATTTACATAAATTCTATGAGTTCTGGGTCATTAATTCCAACCCCTTTTCCTTAAAACAGAGACTAACCACATAGCCAAAGCACATTTCCTTATAGGATTATAAAGCCTGTTCTTCAAGGGTAGCTAGGCATAGGTCTTGTGGTTTCCTGGCACAGTAGACAACAGTCTTTAGTAACTACTTTCATGTAAAAAGAGAAAGATGATAGACTAGTAAGGTAAAAATAATTTCACATAAAATTTCAGAATGTATGCCAGGAAAGCAGCTAGCGTTCTCTATTGTCTCTCAAGATGTTATCATTTTCAATCCTTCAAGGATCTAGGATGAAATACTTTTTATATACTTATACTTTATGATTTAATTCTCTAATCTTTGTTTTCTATCTTATCAATTGTATAGCTACAAATACTCTCCTTCTAATACTACTTATATCTAGATCAATTACAAGCCTTTTTTCTTATAAGATAAACCCATCCATCATTTGCTTGTTTTCTATAGATTTCTTCTTTTTCTGTACCTTTTCTTCTTGCGACCAGTTTAACTCTCTATTTTTGATTTCTCCAAGTTTACCCTGGATAATTGATACAACAGCCATTGGACCAGAGCGTACATGTGTCTCCTCATAATTCCAAATTTAAGGAAAAGTCTAGTAATGAACTATTTCTACAAAGGACCAATTAGACTTTTATGGCGTCTGTGGTTATATTGTTTAGATCCTATCCTCTGGCTCTAACAGTGAAGTAGATGACCTGTTTCTCCTCCTACATGTCCTCATGACCACCTACATTCCTCATTTCTGAAAACCACATTTGTTTGGTTTATTATAGAGTGATTAGTAAGGAGTAATGAAGGAAATATATTTCCCAAATGAGAGACTGAAGTAAAATAGAGGAGATAATAGGTTAGTTTCAGGCCAAATGGAGTCATCATCACACATGGGGTTCATGGAGATCAATGGGCTAGAGATGCCACAGGGGTAGGAATTGTGTCACCTCTGCTCTAACACAGTCATGACAGACCTGAGAAAAAATGATTAAGGAAAAACATAGAAGAATGAAACTAATTCTTTCTACATCTGTGCCAGATTCTGTTGTCAGTATTTGTCATATATTTTTTTATTCATTTATTCTTTACCTTGCCTTTCTTACTGTGATTAGACAAAATCACAAAGTAATTTTAATCTGTTTTGTTCCTTCTTAAAAGCTCTTCATTTAATTTCTATTTGCCCCATGCTTCATCTGGGTTTTCTGTTTTCCTGATATTTAGTTTTACAAGTATTTTATTTATTTTGTTTACTAACCCTCTTTTAGAGATACAACTAGAAAATATGTTTCCTCCCCCTCTAGGCTGCCTCTTCATTCATTTGAATGATGGTGTCTTTTGCTACATGCAAGCATTTTAGTTTGCAATGATACTGTTTGTCAGCTTTTACTTTCATTGCTTACAGGATCATTGGCCTGTTCAGGAAAACTTCCTATGTTTATATGTTCAGGAACAATCTTTTGTTTATCCTCTTAGATTCATTGCCTCATGCTGAGACCCTTGGCCATTTGGAATTGAGTTTTATTCAGAATAATAAATGCATTATATAATTTGATTTTTGTTCATACAGCTATCTAATATGACTTTAACCACTTGTTAAGTATGTTGTATTATTTTCAGTGTTTCTTTTATGCCTCATTGTCAAAATTAACATAGTTGCAGGACTGTGAGCTTATATGTGAGTCCAAAACTTAATCAATGATTAAACAATCTTCTTCTATTTCACAAATCTTTAGTTTAGTTAAAATCCGGGATGGTATTATGTCTACTCTCTTACATTTTCAGAACTATTTTAGCTTACTTGTGTTTTTATATTTTGTGTTTCCAAATGAAGTTTAATGTTTCTTTCAATTGTTGTGAATAATTACACAGTAAATTTGATAGAGATTTGCACTGAATCTGTATATTATATTTGATGGGGTGACCATTTTCACAGTATTATTCCAGACAAACCATATAAGTATGAAAGGCCTTTCAATATTCTTGTGTCTGTGTTTTTAAGTTTCTTTCTGTAATATGTTAAGCCTTTTGTTATATAAATCTATCAGTTCCTTAGTTAGATCTTCCAAGAATTTTTGAGACTATTGTGAACGCCCTTGCTGTCTTGAATTTCTGAGTATGTTTGACATTTTAATACAGGAAGTCTATTAATTTGAGTGTGCATTTGTGTGTTGTGATGGGTGTGTATGCATATGTAGGTAGAATATTGTGTATGGTGCATGTGTCTCTATTTTAATTTTGTATCTTGTTACTTTTCTGAATGTATTTTTCAAATGTAAGATTTTATTCCCTGGTGGTGGGAAGTATAAACTGGTTTTAAAAATTTAGAAATCAGTGCTGAGATTTCTTCTAAAACTAGAAAGAGATCAATCAAAAGGACCAGCTATACCATGCTTGGGTGTATATTCAAGGGACTTTATAACCAACTATAGATATACTTGCTCATCTGTGTTCATTGATGCTCTATACATAACAGGCAGAAATTAGAAACAGATTAGTTACTCATTAATAGATGAATGGATAATAAAAATATGGACAATAGAATATTATTCAGCTACTAAAAAATGAAATTATGAAACTCACATGTAAATTGATGGTATTAGAAAAAATTGTGTCAGGTAAATCCAAACCAAAAAATCCAAAAAAAAAAAAAAAAAAAAAAAAAAAAAGAAAAAGAAAAAGAAAAAGAAAAAGAAAAAAAAAAGAAAAAAACAGAACCACACAAAATACAAAACAATGTATGTCTTCTCTCTTATAAAAATGTTAAGATACGGATATGAATATTTGACCAAGCCAGCTCAGTCAGTCAACAGGTTCACTAGGGCAGGAGTGAGGATTAAAAAGAAAAAAGACAATTAGACAACATTGTACAATAACCCCAGCCAGTTCTGAGGCTGAACCAGGTTTATTTTTTCCAGACTGCTTTTATACCACTTTAAGTACATGCAAAATGATAAGATCAGTTCTGAGTTAAGGAACAAGCTAGGCAATAAACAAAATTTAGTAAACATATTTGTAGGGGCTGGTCAGGAAGACAAAGACAAAAGAAATGCCATACAAAAAGCCTACTCTGAGCTTTGCATTAACTCAAATGTAAAAGTTCTTAATCTGGGCCTATTTCCTGAGTCCTTCCCAAAATCAGATTTCTGCCTTGAGCTTACTTCATTTGTCCTGGCCCAATGTCAAACACCTGCTAAGTGTCTAGAAACAAAGGGCCCCAAAAAGCTCTCCATAGATGCTCATTTGAAATACCTATAGATGTTAAGAATCATAAAGAGGTCATGGGAGGAATAGGAAAGTGAAATTAAGAAGGGAACAGATAATACAGAAGAAGTGGAATGAATAATGGGAGAGCAGAGTAGAGTAGGAAATATGGTAGGGGAACACCCTCTGGAAGCTTTTTAAAAATTCTTCCTGAGATATGTACAAATAATTATATTAAATGTAGTTTAAATTGTATTATGATATAAAGTGAGTGCAATAAACCAAGCAAACATCCCATGCCAGAAAGTAAAAAACTCAATATCTTGAATAGGTTACCTCTTTTTGAGTTGTTGGCCAGTGGGTTAGCATAGAATTCCAGATAGTACAGGATACTGTTTTTACTCTTGGCTACACACCAGAACTGGGTGACAAAAATATATTGCTGAAGACACCACTTACTTGGCATCATAGACAGAGAGAATCAAGATGTTGCTGAACTGGAAGCTTCATTGTTATTATCTAGCTCTCATAGACCCGGAAGGTGCTATGGAAGATACTAGAAAAGATAAGTCACCAATAGTCTCACTCAGCTGTGTATCCTGTGAACTACAACAATGATTGGGCTGGCAAGGTGTACACACAGGTACAATAGTGGCATGATTAGTTTTTCTGATACTAATTATCTCTGTGACTGTGACTTGCTCATCATCTTTGTGCTTCGGTTTTGCTTCTAGTATCTGTAAATCTAAAAACCTGTTTTTTCATATGTCATGAGAAGGAACTATGTATACCTATTGTGCGTTATTTATTAAATCATTCTAAATATTTTTTCAAGCAAAATGATTAATGAAGACGTACTAGGCTTCATTATAGGTCAATAATAATGTGTCTGACTGTATCCCATAAAGTAGGTTTATTGTCTAAAAAATTATGTGACCAGCAAACTTATGCGGTTCAAGATAAGGGGTATTTATTCTTTATTTGTTTTTTATTAATTTTTAAAAATTAATTATTTTATTTATTTACATCACAAATGTTGCCCCTGTCCCCAATCCCAGAGTTCTCCACTCCATCCTCCCTCCTTTTCTCCTTTTTGAGACTGATCCTCCCTGACCCCCAGCTGCATCCCCCTTCCATCAGCCATTATGTCTCTACAGGATTAGGCACATCCTCTCCCACTGAGACCAGACAAGGCGGTCCTCTGCTACATACCTGCAAAGGGCCTTGGACCAGCCTCTGTATTCTCTTTGTTTGATGGTTTATTCTCTGGGAGTTCCAAGAGGTCTAGTTTAGTGGACACTGTTGGACTTCATATGGGGTTGCCTTCCCCTCTTTCAATTCATCTCCTAACTCTTCTATAGTGGTCTCCAATATCAGTCCAATTGTTGACTATAAGTATCTGCATCTGTCTTAGTAAGATGCTGGTTGAGTCTCAGAGGAGAACCATGGTTCGATCACAACATAGCATCAATAATAGTGTCAGGGTTTGTTGCCCACCCATGAGATGGATCCTAATTTATTCCAGTCACTGACTGGCCTTTCCTTCAATCTATTCCATTTTTGTCCCTGCATTTCTTTTAGTCAGGCATAATTCTTGGTTAGAAATTTTGAAGGTGGCTCATACTCACTTTTTGTCATGTTTCATTGATATAAGACAAATTATTTAAGGAGAATTTTATGAAATGGTAACCTACTGTGAATCAAAGAAAATAATACAAAATGAATTTTTTTTTCTTGGTGTCAGAAGCTAAAACGCTTTGTACTATAACAAGTTACTTATGAAAAGCATGCTTTCTTACAAATGATAATAGTGTAGGGGTAAATCTTGTTAATTTCTTTCTTCCCAGTGTGAGTGTGGGCATCTGCTTCAGTCTTGGCACTTCAGTACTTTTGATATGTCTCCACTTTGCAAAGCATCTTGCAGTGGTCCTTGTGGGTAATTCACACTTTTCTTTCTTTTTTTAAATGCAAAGAAATACTGAAAAATAATCAGCTTAAGTAGTTCTACAATTGTGTAATTTTTATAACCATCATATTCCCTATGTTCTATGTAATGCAGGCAACTTCTAATGGGCATTCACTACAGATGAATCAAAGGCAACACAATTTATTGGAATTCTTGGAAACTTTTGTTGTTGTTTGTTTCCTTTATTCTAATGATGCTTTATCTGAACATTTTTGTTTTTTGTTTGTTTGTTTGTTTGTTTGTTTTTGTTTTTTGGTTTTTGGTTTTTGTTTGTTTGTTTTTTGAGACAGGGTTTCTCTGTGTAGCCTTTTGGTTTTATTTTATTTATTCATTCACATGTACTTTGCAGGTCTTTTGCTCATATATCATGGCTTCGAGTTTTGTGATTTTTAGATTTCTGTGTGTGCAAATGTGTGTGTATCTCTGTGACTGTATGTGCTTCTTGCACCCCTCTCCCCGGCTTGTTATGTTTCCTTCTCCTTTGTTGGTTTGGTACTACTCAGATTTGTTTTGTTTCATTGTTTTTCTTTCATTATTTATATTGTAAGATGCTTGTATGTTTTTGTATGTTTTATAATGAGAGTGGAAGAAAAAGCAAGGACTTAAGTGAGTGGGGATGTCGAAAGGATCTTGGAGGAATTATGAAAAGGAAAACTGTAATCTGGTTATTTTGTATAAAAACATCTATGTTTTACTTAAAAACAAATAAGAAAGTAGAAAATGATAGAGATAATTACATTTGTAGGAAAGAGTAAGAAATCTAATAAATGGTAGAGTACTTAAAGATAATTTCTCCTGAAATTAAAGAAAACAAAAAACAAGAAACATAAAAGGAAAACCCTCTATGTACTTAGGTACACACTGGATACTCATCACTTCTCATAGATGCAGAAGACACAAGTCAACAACATACTCATGTTCTCTGCTCTCATGAAATTTAGGAAGTTCAGGAGAAATAAATGAGAAGTGGTAAATATATTGATAAAACATAAAATTAATCAAAGATGTTAACAGTGTTGACCAAGAAAGGCAGTGGTGGGAACCTCTAAGATGACTAGGTATAGAGACAGAAATCTTACATAAAACTCACCCCGCAAGGTGTGAAGGACATCTAGGAGGATATCAGGCTGGGTGAGCACTCAGCAGCACATGCATGGGGTCCACAATGATAACTTCAGTCACTGGTTTCATGATTCAAGAAGAATTTCTAGTGGCTTTACTTGACATAAAGGAATCTCAGCTCTACTTTTTTCCCCCTGTACTCATATGTAGACACTGGTACAGAAGATAAAGATAAAACAAAGTTATTTACAAAACAGAAAAAAATGTTCACTAATGACATATGCTGACAAAAGTAGGCCATCCCACATTCATCCTGAACAATAACACTCACAGATAATGACTCTAGCATTACATAGATTCTGATGAAAGGATATGACAACAAAAGCCTATGTGAAACTACACAGTTGTGTAGCAATTTAGTTCATTTTGAGA
>JAPYYD010007006.1:0-10654 GCA_028551405.1 Uromys caudimaculatus
CTCTAAGATCAAGAATCGACAAATGGGACCTCATGAAATTGCAAAGCTTCTGTAAGGCAAAGGACACTGTCAATAGGACAAAACGGCAACCAACAGATTGGGAAAAGATCTTTACCAATCCTACATCCGATAGAGGGCTGATATCCAGCATACACAAAGAACTCAAGAAGTTAGACTCCAGAAAACCAAATAACCCCATCAAAAAATAGGGAACAGAGCTAAACAGAATTCTCAACTGAGGAAATTCGCAGGGCTGAGAAGCACCTAAGAAATGCTCAACATCCTTAGTCATCAGGGAAATGCAAATCAAAACAAGTCTGAGATTCCACCTCACACCAGTCAGAATGGCTAAGATCAAAAACTCAGGTGACAGCCGATGCTGGCAGAGAGCACTCTTAATTCCTCTCATTTAAACCCTGGTCAGAAAGTCATGCATTGCAACATGTAATAGAAAACTCAATTTGCTCAAATGTTATTGCTTTCGTTCCTCACATAACAAGTAGGTTCAGAATAAATGGTCAGCCTTTTCATTCAGTCACCAAAATATTTCTATCCATGTTCTCACACTTCAGCTATTCTCTGAGGAGACTGAAGCAGAACTACACCAGTTCCAGAGTCAAAGGGCACAGAAGCAGAAGGAAGCAACATTGGAGGCTTGTGTTAGAATCCACTCCTTTCCCTGAAGAACCTCCCAGCAGACTACTCTCTGGGGACCCCTTGTCAGAACAAGCCAGATAAGCATCCCAGCGATAGGAAAGACCAAGGAAATAGGAATAAGGTAGTTATTGTTGGATTACTTCAATGAGACTCAGTGACAAGAGGGGCACATTGGCCCCTGGAAAAACTAATATTCCTTTAGGGGAAAAAAGCTCTGTATTCCCTTCTACAACCTGCCCCCCAAGGTCATCTCTGTGATTTCAAGATATTAAATTAATTGCTTTGTGGAAATAGATACACACAGTAGATAATGATAATACTTAATCTAAAGATTGATTTAAGGAGTAAAAGAGTAAGTGCTTGTCCCAGGTTTGGAAGGTCATGTTTGTAATCCAAACTTCAAGAGGGTAATACAGGACCATTTTCAGGAGTTTGAAGACATCCTGGGCTATCTAATGAATTATGAGCCAGCTTGATCTACAAAGGAGAGAGAGAGAGAGAGAGAGAGAGAGAGAGAGAGAGAGAGAGAGAGAGAGAGAGGAAGGGAGGAAAAATAACCAATGTAGATGTTATCCTAAATTAATGTATAGGTCAATGGATGAAACCTACTAAATGTTAATTTTTTTTTCAAAAATGAGTAAGTTGGACCTCAGTCCTACCTTTACTGAGCATATAGTCTGAGTCAATGCTATCCAACAGAATACAAGATGAGTCATTTATGTAATTGGTATTTTTGACCATCTTTACTACAAGGTAATTTAATTACAAGTATAATTAATTTCAAATTAATTTTTAAATTCACCTGTGAAAATATTATTATCTGAACTGATAATCCCCTCAAAGGTTATGCCAACCATAATTTCCACTCATAGCTGTGCCCAGTATGTGCTGGCTTTTTATTCCCATTATACCTCATTAACTTATAGTTGAAAAAGCACTGAACATATCTTGGGCATGCTTAAAAACTCTACAATACTGATTCAGATGTCACTTGCAAGTTTGACTTCTCCACTACTAAGGAAGATGTAAAATTCAGCATCTCCATCATACTGATATATTTTAGTGTTAAAGAGCCACGTGTGGATTAGACAGGAGGAGATGTGTGATAAAGGCGCCCCTAACTGTGGAATGTAGTTAAAGGTGAAGGCACCATGCTCTGAGGACATGCTGGGGTAAGCCGTGTGAGGGAACTTGCATAGAGATGTTCTTGATTTCCAGCCTGGCTTATTTCTCCTGACTTATTTGTAAACTGCTCCATGTTGTCTACTCTGCTCTTGTAACCCATGCCATACTAACTACATACGTACATGCACTCACTGCGTTAGTCTCTCCGACAGCTGTTTAGGGATATGAAAAATATTCTACCCCTATTTCTTCAAATACATTTTGTTTCTTTGTTATCACCCAGCTAGTTCCAGTGTATATTTGATCTCTTGGGTAGACCACATTTTTCCTACTTCCTAGTGAGAGGCATTGTCTCTATGTCGGGAAGATGGCTCAAGCTTCTACTTACATACGAGCACACATGAATTCATAGCCAATCACACAAGTACATCTGCACAGACATGAACACACACACACACACACACACACACACACGCACACACACACACGCACATTTAGAAAATGTAGTGGTTTAAATAATAAATGTTCCCAATAATCTCAGTATTTTGACTATCTGAGTCCTAGCTGTTGGTACTGTTTGGGTTTTGTTGATACTGTAGGGATTCTTCCTTGCTTGCTGAAGGACTTTGGTTACTGGAATCTGCTTTTGAGAGTAAAGAGCCTTGCCTCTGACTAGTTTATTTTCACTGCTTCATGCTTGTGATTCAAGATGTGAGCTCTCAGGTAGTTGCTCCAGCTGCTATACAAATCACCCTGACACCCACTCCCTAGGATGGAGTCTTACCCTCTGGGACCATAAATCCAAATAAAAGTATTCTTTTTGTATGTTGCCTTGGTAATGACATTTTATCACAGCAACAGAAAAATAACTAATGCAGAAGTTAAAATAGAAGTTAAAATAAAAGTCTAGCATGACCCAACCATTAGGATATATACATTACAAAATTAAATAAAACAGAAATCAGGAACTAGCATGCACTGGTGAGAACGTAGAGAAATTTGAACTCATTTACTATTCTGCTGCTCAAAAGGGAAAATGATGCAGTCATTGCAGAAAATAGTAAAGCAACTTCTCAAAGCATTGTGTGTGCGCACATGCATGCACACGCATGCACGTGCGTACATATACACACACACACACACACACCATTGAAAACAGGACATTGAAGAGATATTTATATAACACCCATGTTTGTAGCAGCATTATTATGCGTGGTTGATATAATTTGGAGAGTACCTATGACAGATCAGATGAACACATAAACAAAATAAAATATGTACCTGCAGTAGATTGTTACTCTTCTGTGAAAGACAAGGAAATTGGACAGATGCTCCAACATGGATATATCTTAAGCACATTATTCAAAGAGAAATAAAACAATTACAAAAAAGCAAATAGGGTTTCATTCTAGTTATACGGGGTTCCTAGAGCAGTCGTACTTGGGGAGAAATTGAAGTAGGGAGTGGGCTCAGTAGGTTAATTACTTGCTGTAGAAACACGAGATTCCGAGTTTGGATCCCCAGAACCCTTGCCAAGACAGTGCAGTCTCGGACATTTGCCCATGTGATTGTAGGACCAATCGATCATAGACTCATAGCTGTAGTAATTGATGGGCAAGGGACAGCAACCTAAGCTAGTGTCACTTAAAGGATTTGTCCAGGAGGACTGAGTTGTTTTCAAATGTCCCCAATCTCAAAAATTAGAGTTCCAGAGTTTATTTTGCTGTGGCAAGGGCACATTAAAATGTAGTAAATGTTAAGAATTAAAATGCTTATTATTATTAAAATAAATATATCAAAATTAGGTTGAATATGTTTTGCTCTTTTTTCTCAGCATTCAACTTAATATCAAGGTCAAGAGTCTTCTCTCTGTCCTGTGGACTGACAGCTTCAAGAACTTTCTTGCATTCACTGTCAAGGCTGTGGAACACATCTGTGGTCTCCTTTAATTTGGAGAACGGTGGATACCATCCTCCTTCTGTTACGCCATTTTGCTCATGTGCACTGTTGCCTTTATGAAGCTCCTGTATCTGCTCCCTATTCTTATGGATAGTGAGCATTGATATTCTTCTGGTCAGATGTTTCTTCTGTAATCTCACTAATGTTCAATTTCAATTCTGAGAATCATATCAACTTCTGAAACACTGAACTTGGCCTTGTTTGGTACTGAAATGTCCTGTCTTCAGTCTCTTTTACCGTTTTATTTCAGCATGTAAGCTCACTTCAGTATCTGACAGTAGTAAAATCGCTGCATTCTAGTCTTCTATCCCAAATAGGAATAAAGAGACTTCAATTCTAGTACAGCTGGTTCTCAGGTATAACTATACTTCAGCTAAGACAAACTCATGTCATTTTGACTTGTCTGTTCTGTAGCTGTAA
Organism: Uromys caudimaculatus; assembly: GCA_028551405.1. Classification (NCBI taxonomy): domain Eukaryota; kingdom Metazoa; phylum Chordata; class Mammalia; order Rodentia; family Muridae; genus Uromys; species Uromys caudimaculatus. The sequence goes on from JAPYYD010007006.1 coordinate 4,162, forward strand.
AACACTAAGTGTTGGAGACAAATGCTATATGCTTTTAGACTGGAAAATAGACATAGAAGAGACTATGATCCTTGCCTGCACGAAGCTCTCACACTCTCACACCCTTAAAGCCTGCTCACTGGCAACCCCTGCACCCAGGGCCAGCTCTACATTGCTGTTCCACTGAGGTGCAGGGTAACTCTCCCAAGTATTAGAGCTAGTGAGGAGCAGCACCAGCTATCCGTCTTTCATGACCTGGGGTCAGCTCTCCCATCTTGCATAGGTGGTGAGAAGTGGGGGCATCTTTTCCTTGCCCGTGACACCAAATGGCAGACAAGTGTCTTTGTGATTTTAACTATGCCAGATTTATTTTTCTCCACAGGTCTTTATGGTCCATTCATGTGAGAGCATGTATCAGAATACTTTTCTTTTTAAAGACTAAATAATATTGCTTTTATAATGTAATATGTATATGTCCATTTGTTATATGATAGACACTTGGCTTTTCTTTCTCCTTTGGGGGCAGTGATAAATAATGATGGTGTGGATTGTTACATAGAAAACTTTGTGTGAACACATATTTTTGAATGTTATTAGAGATATAACTATATTTGACTTATGTCACATGGTAATTCTAACATTTTTCAAAACTTGTAGACTAGTTTATGTTCCCATCAGCAGTGTATGAAGATTCATTCACATCTTTTCTTCAAAAACTTGTATATGGCTGTTTCCCCTCATTTTCTTCTACTTCTGTCATTTCTCATTCTAATATGTCATATTTTCCATTTCTTATTCTATGATTGTTAGCCTTGTACTCCTACTATCCAAACAATGTCTTCATTTTCATGTAAACCATTTACAGTCCCTTTACCCCATACTTTATAGAACTTATTCATTAAAATTACAATGAGTGCCAGGTCTTTAATATTTCAGGTCATTTTCCAAACGCTTACCACCATAAAATCAAACAAACCAAATCCCAACTAAATACACAAACAAATAGCAACAAAATTCCAAGGCTAGGTTAGGCAAATGTTCATAAGAACAATTAGCTTAACTACCTTGTTCTTGACTTACATTAAAAGACCACAATGCAGTGAAGACTGCTTGCTCAGTAACTGTGATCTTCAGAAGTACAAAGTGAATCAAATGGCCTTTTGTTTTGGAAGAAACATCTGTTTACCAAACTTACCAGATGAGTCCTTCACTGAGATGTCAGGGATCTAAACTGTATTTGGATTTGCTTCTCACCCACTGGCAATCATGGACATTTTTGATACAGCTAAGGTGCTGCTACTTAAATTCTGAGTCTATTACTACAAGCTCACTGATCTAGTGAACAAGCTTGCTGTTCTATGGAGTGGTGCTGTGACTCAAGTGTCAAAGTTAAACTACCCCATCCAGTGGAAAACTTGGTTTAGTTCACAGAAAGCTGATCTTTATGTTCTTCCTTATCGAGATAAAGAAAAAAATGGGAGAACTGCCACTGAAAAACTGAGTTCAGGGACGTATTCCTGACTCAACCAAAGCGATCATGTGGACTAGCAATTCCATTTAAAACTCCGCCACTTGATTGAGCTTACAACGATCCACTGACATTCTCTGACAGTCAACCTTCATTTCTATACAAAGCAGAAAAAGGAACACAGGTTTCTTATGGGATTTTAAAGAGATTGCTACCCATGTCTGTTAGCAGATAGATTCAGCTGCTTGAGATCAGTCCAAAAAGATAGAGCATAAACAAGAATATAAGAGAAATGTGTCTCTCATCAACTGAAAAGCCTGCTGTGAGTAGACAAGAATGATGCTTGGTCTTGTCTTCAGTGGGCTAACTCCTTTCTTGTTGCCAAGGTGTCCACATAATAATTGGTGTCTTTTCTACACTACAAATGGAAAAGGCAATAGGATGGCCACATCAATTCATTTTATTGGCGAGATCCACAAATTGCTTTCATTGATTTCATCTATATCATTGGCTGAAAACTTTGTTATATGGCCAGGCACAGCTGTGATGTGGCAAGATAATGTAATCTGTGTTTTGAATGGCTGTTTTTATAGATAAAATTTGGATATTGTATTTCTGTGATGGGGGGCAGAGCTATCAAGGAATGACAAATAACTATAGCAGTATGTCCTCACACATTTCATGCTTTGAGTCTAACTAATCTTTGCATTCCTCCAGAGTGTAGTCTTACTTTTTGATAAGGACAAAAGGCTTGATATTTAGTCCCTGGTTTAATACAACTTTCATATCCCTCACTAGAGGTCAGAGAAAAGACATACATATTAGTTGCCTTTACACACAGGAAATATGGAACCCAATTACAGTATGGATTTGAAGACCTATAGAATTAGCACTCTGAATCTAAAAGTCTTCATGTGTCCCCACCCTCTATTCTGTTAATTAGGTCACAGTTGATGGGTGATGTTTCCAAAGATTGATTATTTCCTTCTTCTGACTACATGGTGGTCTTGAGAATGATCAAAGGTACTTTTGGAGGTGGGTAAAAGAAAGATTTATGGGCTTCACTTGTGACCCTCTCGTGCAGCTTCCTAGAAATTGACATCAAGCCTTGGACTCATGTGGGAGCACAAGTTGCAGAGCAACCATCAGGTGACCATGATGACTTGTGACAGGTTCCATAATTCACGTTATATTATTGCATCTAAACTGCAGAAATCTAAGCAAAGGTTAACACACTGCTATGGGATTCTTTGTGTTAAGGTGGCTCCAATAACCAGCATATTTCTCCTGTGTGTTATAGTAAAAAATATCTCACCTTGCTTCCAATTCTCAAGAGATGCTTCCTGCTGTGCTCAGCAGAGGATGGGGAAGAACACTTAAGACATTATCTTGTAACTAGTTATCTTTAATTTTTTCGGCTTAAAACTTTGTATTGCTCTTTTCCTACATCATATCTAGACAGCTAGAGTACTATGTTCAGTGTGGATCACATTTGTACGTTTTAATCAACTCTCTGAGCAAACAAATGTAACCAGAGGTTTCAGAAACATGACAAATCTAAAATGACTAATAATGTTAACTGTTTTCATAAATTCAGTCTGATCCTCCCTAAGATAGCCTCCCACAAAACTGTTCCCCCACAATTGCTCTCATATTGAGAATAATAAAGACAAATGGACCCTGGAACTTATGGGCTAGCCTTTTCTTGCATTCACAATTATTCCAACTTATTTCTTCTGGAAACTGATGATAGTCATAGGTTGGAGGCAATAAGAAGATAAAGAGCAGTTGTGAAGAGAGTTTACATTCCCTTCAAAATATATGCATTAGAGGAAGGAACTTTTACACATACTCAGATTAAGACTCACAAGAAATAGCCAAAGAGCTGGGCAGTGGTGGCACACGCCTTTAATCCCAGCACTTGGGAGGCAGAGGCAGGCGGATTTCTGAGTTCAAGGCCAGCCTGGTCTACAGAGTGAGTTCCAGGACAGCCAAGGCTATACAGAGAAACCCGGTCTCAAAAAACCAAAAAAAAAAAAAAAAAAAAAAATAGCCAAAGAAAGTGCTTACATTGGGAAAGGAGGTTTTGCAGTAGCATTTTAATGTTTTGAGAAGTGGGAGCCATCTAATTCCCCTCAAATGTTTTCATTGTACTTTCAGGTTGTGTTCCCTTTCATGACCCACCAGCAGGTAAGTACAGCGAGATATTGGACACTACACATTTTCCCTCAAATTTTACTGAGTATAGTGGTTTGAATGAGAAATGTTCCCATAGTCCATGTGTTTGAACACTTGATCCCTAATTATTGGCACCATGTGGGAGTGCTTAAGAGACATGGCCTCCCTGGAGGAATTATGCTACTACAGGTGGCGTCTTAAGTTAGGGATTCTATTGCTATGAAGAGACACCATGACCATGGCAACTCTTATAAAGGAAAATATTTAATTAGGCTGCCTTATCGTTTCGGATTTTTAGTCCGTTATCATCATGGTTGGTAGCATGGCAGCATTCAGGCAGACATGGTGCTGGAGAAGGAGCTGAGAGTTCTAGATCTTGAACCACAGACAGTAGAAGTGAATGCCACACTGGGTGTGGGTTGAATATCTTTGACTGCAAAACCCTTCCCTCCTGACCATTTCCTCCAACAAGGCCACGCCTACTCCAACAAGGCCATACTTCCTAACAGTGCCACTCCCTATGGCCCCAGGGAGGCCATTTTCTTTCACACCATCACAGCCTGTCTTTATTTCCAGTTTGCTGTCTCAGCTTCATGTTCCTCATTGAGGTTGTGAGCTCTTAGCTTCCTGCTCCCACCTCTATGCCTGCCACTAGCTGCTATCTCTCCCTGTCATGATGGATTTTTATCCCTCTGGAACCTAAAGCCAAAGTCACCTCTCTTCTTCTTAGGTTACCTTTTGTCCTGGTGTTTTATCACAGAAACAGAAAAGTAATTAACACAGAGAGCAGCACAGTCACACGGAGGTCTTCCGAAAAGATGGGTTATGGAGTCTTACCCCAGTGTGTCTATTTCCAGAACTCTGGAATCAAGCTCAAGAATTTTATTTTCAATAAGCTCCCAAGTGTGACTGATACTGCTGATCCAGAGACTGGTTTGAGCACCAGCAAACTGCACTGCAACCCAACAATCTGTGTCTGTGAGCCGACTGTATCAGCTCTGCAGATGCTTCGAGCTTCCCTTAGGGAAGCCTTTCCTATGCGTCTCCCCAACTCCATGCTTTGAACTATTCATATTTTCACTTGAAGTTACTCAAAGTAGATAAAGGAACAGACCCAACACTCTTCCTTTTACTTTCCTTGTATTTCTATAATAATCTATTGAAGCAGCTATTTGGTGTGGCACTACATTCCAGATGACCATAGGTGGTAAGTTGATCAATCAGTCCATTGTTGGAGGTCACAGGTTATTGTCATCTCCCCCTTTAATACCTCTGAACTGCATCCTATTTCATCAGTCAGTTGATCACACAGGCTTGTATTCTGACTATTTTGTTGTCGTCATACTTCTGTTCCCTTTTAAAGGCAGGAGGGGATTATGATGTGCATAGTATACTATATTATAGGGATATATACTATTGTTATATAGGGATACTATAATTAGCACCATGTGGAATCACTACAAATCGATTTCATGGTGGGGATAGACACTTCACAGAAATGTCAATAAAAGTAAAAGGAGAGTCTAGCTCTAGGTTCCAAGTCTGATACCCAAAACCGTATCATAAACTAGGCTGTGAAAGAGTTGCAGCCTTTGCCAGAGTCAGGCAGCTAACAAAACTGAAAGCTAGCACTTCATTAAGGACTTATACTCAGCTTGTATCTGCCAAATAAATCTGTTCTCTTACTCTCTGTGCGACTCGGTTATAATTTAAAGTTTAGTGTTTGTGATTGTAAAATGTTTGCCACCTCTACAGAGCCCAGGCAATGCTTTCACATCTATGGTTTTGTTTAAATTTCCAGTCTTTATTATAGAAAAGCAAGCAAGGACAGCATCAGATTGTGACGTGAGTAATTGATCTGAAGCATCAATGACAGGCAGTGACTGTAGAGGACTGAGTAATGCTACAAGAACTGTGGATCCCAAAAATGGTGGGTCACAAGGTTCCTCAAAATATGTGTTATTATTTTTGAGACAGCATCTCATTAAGTGTCTCAGACTGTACTTGAACTTGTGCTTCTCCTGCCCCTACCCAAGCTGCTTCATCTCACATATATGCTGACATTCTTGGCTTATTGTTCATTCTTGTAAGATTGGTATTCAACTGAATAAAAGAGAAAGATTTTTCTTGGGCTGGGGTTAATGGGACATTGGGTATAGAACTTGCCAAACAAGTATAAGAAGCTGAGTTTGGATGGCCAAATCACAGCTAAAGCCAGATGTCAAAGCACGTGATCTATAATCCAGCTCTCCTGTAGTGACAGAGACAGGACAGGAGGATACTCAGAAGCTCACAGATTAGCTAACCTGGTAGAAGCAGAGAGGAACAACAGAAGAGATTCTGCCTCAAATAAGAAGGAAGGTGAGGACCAGCACATCTGAGATTGCCCTTTAACCCCCACAGGAGTGTATAGTATGTATGTGCCATATACACACTAATGCACACCACACACACACACAATTTTTTTTTTTAAAAAAAAGCTCTACCCTTTTCTAGATGGATAGGTTATTTCTTCATTTATATCAGGATAATAATAACTCTAATATCTAATGCAAGGACTGTGATAATGTGTACACTAAGATAAATATATGTGTGTAGCAAGAAATACTGACACTTCACATTGTGGCCAAAAAGCCACAATCAATGGGTGTATTAATCAGAGTTCTCAAGAGTCACAGAACTTATAGGTAGTCTCTATATAGTAAGGGAATTTGTTAATGACTTACAGTCTGTAGTCAAACTCCCCAACAATGGTCAGCAGTAGCTGTGAATGAAAACCCGAGGATCTAGCAGTCGCTTAGTCCCACAAGGCTCGCAGGCAAAGAAGATTGAATCTTCCTCCTTCCAATGTCCTTATGTAGATCTCCA
>JAPYYD010007007.1:0-10653 GCA_028551405.1 Uromys caudimaculatus
CGATATTCATAAGGGAAATTGGTCTGAAGTTTTCTTTCTTTGTTGGGTCTTTGTGAAGTTTTGGTATCAGTGTGATTGTGGCCTCATAGAAGGAATTGGGTAGTGTTCCTTCTGTTTCTATTTTGTGGAATAGATTGAAGAGTATTGGTATTAGGTCTTCTTTGAAGGTCTGATAGAATTCTGCAGTGAACCCATCTGGTCCTAGGTTCTTTATGGTTGGGAGACTTTTAATGACTGCCTCTATTTCTTTAGGCATTATGGGACTGTTTAGATGGTTCATGTGATCCTGACTTAGCTTTGGTATTTGATATCTGTCTAGAAAATTGTCCATTTCATCCAGATTTTCCAATTTTGTTGAGTATAGGCTTTTGTAGTAGGATCTGATAATTTTTTAAATTTCCTCAGAATCTGGTGCTATATCTCCCTTTTCATTTCTAATTTTGTTAATTTGGATACTGTCTCTGTGCCCTCTGTTTAGTCTGGCTAAGGGTTTATTTATCTTGTTAATTTTCTCAAAAAACCAGCTCCTGGTTTGGTTGATTCTTTGTATAGTTCTTTTAGTTTCTACTTGGTGGATTTTAGCCTTCAATTTGATTATTTCCTGCCTTCTACTCCTCTTGGGTGTATTAGCTTCTTTTTGTTCTAGAGCTTTCAGGTGTGCTGTTAAGCTGCTAGTATATGCTCTCTCCAGTTATTATTATTATTATTTTTTTTTGAGGCATTCAGAACTATGAGTTTTCCTCTTAACATTGCTTTCATTGTGTCCCATAAGTTTGGGTATGTGGTACTTTCATTTTCATTAAATTCTAGAAAGTCTTTAATTTCTTTCTTTCTTTCTTCCTTGACAAAGTTATCATTGAGTAGAGCATTGTTCAGCTTCCATGTCTATGTGGGCTTTCTGTTGTTATTGTTGCCATTGAAGATCAACCTTAATCAGCAGTGATCTGATAGGAGGCATGGGGTTATTTCAATCTTCTTTTATCTGTTGAGGTTTGTTTTGTGACTGATTATATGATCAATTTTGGTGAAGGTACCATGAGGTGCTGAGAAGAAGGTATATTCTTTTGATTTAGGATGAAATGTTCTATAGATATCTGTTAAATCCATTTGATTCGTAACATCTGTTAGTTTCACTGTGTCTCTGTTTAGTTTGTGTTCCAAGATCTGTCCATTGATGATACTGGCGTGTTGAAGTCTCCCACTATTATTGTGTAAGGTGCAATGTGTGCTTTGAGCTTTAGTAAAGTTTCTTTTACAAATATGGGTGCCCTTGCATTCGGGGCATAGATGTTTAGAATTGAGAGTTCTTCTTGGCAGATTTTTCCTTTGATGAGTATGAAGTGTCCTCTTTATTTATTTATTTTTTTTGATGACTTTTGTGTGAAAGTCGATTTTATCCGATATTAGAATGGATACTCCAGCCTGTTTCTTGGGACCATTTGCCTGGAAAATTGTTTTCCAGCTCTTTACTCTGAGGTCGTGTTTGTCTTTAACATGGAGGTGTGTTTCCTGGATGCAGCAAAATGCTGGGTCCTCTTTATGGATCCAGTCTGTCAGTCTATGTCTTTTTATTGTGGAATTGAGTCCATTGATGTTAAGAGATATTAAGGAATACTGATTTTGCTTCCTGTTATTTTCGATGTTATTTTTATGTTTGTGTGGCTATCTCTTGTTGAGTTTGTTAAAAGATTACCTTCTTGCTTTTTCTAGGGTGTAGTTTCTCTCCTTGAGTTGGCGTTTTCCATCTATTATCCTTTGTAGGACTGGGTTTGTGGAAACATATTGTGTAAATTTGGTTTTGTCATAGAACATTTTGGTTTCACCATCTATGATAATTGAGAGTTTTGCTGAGTATAGCAGTCTGTGTTGGCATTTGTGTTCTCTTACGGTCTATATGAGATCTGCCCAGGATCTTCTAGCTTTCATAGTCTCTGGTGAGAAGTCTGTTGTAATTCTGATAGGTCTGCCCTTATATGTTACTTGACCTTTTTCCCTTACTGCTTTTAATATTCTTTCCTTATTTTGTGTATTTGGTGTTTTGACTATAATGTGACGGGAGGAATTTCTTTTCCGGTCCAATCTATTTCGAGTTCTGTAGGCTTCTTGTATATTTTTGTTCATCTCTTTCTTTAGGTTAGGGAAGTTTTCTTCTATAATTTTTTTGAAGATATTTACTGGTCCTTTAAGTTGGGAATCTTCACTCTCCTTTATACCTATTATCCTTAGGTACTGTGTTCTCATTGTATCCTGGATATCCTTGATGTTTTGATTTAGGAGCTTTTTGCATTTTGCGTTTTCTTTGACTGTTGTGTCAATGTTTTCTATGGTGTCTTCCGCACCTGAGATTCTCTCTTCTGTCTCTTGTATTCTGTTGGTGATGCTTGCATCAATGAGTCCTGATCTCTTTTCTAGGTTTTCTAACTCCAGGGTTGTCTCCCTTTGTGATTTCTTATTGTTTCTATTTCTATTTTTAGTTCCTGGATGGTTTTGTTCATTTCCTTCATCTGTTTGATTGTGTTTTCCTGTAATTCTTTAAGGGATTTTTTTGTGTTTCCTCTTTAAGGGATTCTAGTTGTTTACCTATGTTCTCTTGTATCTCTTTAAGGGAGTTATTTATTTCCTTCTTAAAATCTTCTCTCATCATCATGAGATGTGATTTTAAATCTGAGTCTTGCTTTTCTGGTGTGTTAGGGTATCAGGGCTTTCTGTGGTGGGAAAGCTGGGTTCTGATGATGCCAAGTAGCTTTGGTTTCTGTTCCTTATGTTCTTGCCCTTGCCTTTCGCCATCTGGTTATCTCTGGTGTTAGCTGGTCTTACACTCTCTGACTGTGGCCTGTCACTCCCGCAAGCCTCTGTGTCAATACTCCTTGAAGACCAGCTCTCTCTGAAAGGAATTTGTATTTGGAGAGCTGTGGTACAGGGTCAGCTCTGGGGTGCAGACAGAGACCAGAAGAATCTTGTCCCCAGCTGTCCCTCGGTTCCTTTGTCCTGATGGCTCTGCAAGGGTCCTTCTTGATCCAGTGAATTTGAACAGAAGTGGTGGTCTTGCCTATGCTTGAAGGTGTGTAGGCACTCCTGTGATACCAGCTCTCTCCTGGCACTATTTGAGTATGGAGCCCTGTGTCACAGGATCCTCTCCCCAGCCACTGAAAGAAACCAGAAGACCACTCCTCTGTCACTGTGTCCTGGGGATTCCAGGTGGGTTCCTCTGAGCAGACAGGCTTGCCCACACTTCTGGGAGTCTAGCTTTCTCCCGGCACTATTTGGCTATGGAGTCCTGGTGGCCCCGGCAGAGGTCTCCCGCCACAGATGGAAACCACTGCTGTGAGCAAAATCTTAAATGAAGAGAACATGTAAATGCAATTATAATAGAAATATCAAATCTGTGAGCCTCTTGAAGCACAAATATCTATTAACCGCTAATATTACAAAAATGACAAACTATAGAATTTCAGCAGTTAAGATAGTCTGACAGCTAAGTGTCAAATGAAACACCTGATGCCAAACAAATACACTGTATCCTTAACATTTTCTAGCGACTGAGCTTGGTGTTCTCGTGAAAGACATAATTAATTAGATGAACCAAGTTAGCTGAAGTAAACATCTTTGTGATAGTACACATGAAAACTGTCATAAGACTTTATAACATTCTACCAGGTATTTTCAAAATGAAGCACAGTTTGTGCTTTAGAAATATAGTTTTCAACATGTTACTGCTGTCAGAATTATCCCTTTAATTATGGAGGCTGAGGTTAATTATTAAATGAGGAGCATCCAGAGTTTTGGAGGATTATAGAGCACTGCCTTGACCCTATTAACTGTGGATTCAGAATGCATTGTTGGAGTGGAGACCAACAAAGTCCTAAGTAAATCTGAGGCTCCCCTTCGGCAGCAGAGAGCAGAACACATTTGTTCAGTTGTGTCGACACCTAAATCACCCAACACAGTGTTCCAAGAATGTGATTGAGGGTAATGCTTATGTACAGGGTGTTATGCTGAAGGTTTTCAAACACCTCAGAATTGAAAGAAAATTATTTAATAAATTACATTTTGGTGATATGTTACACCTGCCTACTTAAAACCTCACATTTTAAGTGAAATGTGTGGCACAGTTTTGAATATTCTAATGATATCCAATAAAACAATCAGTACATGCACATACCCAGAAGATAAGGAGAACTCTCCAGTGCTGTTTTCTGGGGACAGCACAGCAAATGAAATGATAATTTCCTTCACAGCAGCTGAGCTGCCTGCAGTGGGCCTATGTAAGACTAGGCCCATCAATAGTTAATCATGGATTAGGGATGAGCTTAGGTTGCCTTAATTCTCCAAACTCTCAGCATTTGTGCTTCTGATGGAGCCTGGGCAAGGGCAGCCATCGTTTTCAGTTGTGTGCTCACTGAGGACCCAGTGTATAGTTTCAAACTCATGCTCTCATGGATAAGATGGATGCAAGAAAGGGACCTGAAGGGAGGAGAGGGATCATAGTGGTAGAACATTCGAGAAGGGAGGAGAGTCACAACCATCAGAGTAGTCTTCACATAGGTACCATGATGTCAAAGAACAAATTCAGTAAGCTATTAAAAAGATCAGGGTTGCCGGAGCTCCTGAGCAGAGCACTGAGCATTTGTTGAAGCCTAGGTGTGATTTCCTGCATACGCTGCATAACAGCAGCCATGACAGTGTTGCTGCTTTCTGAGACATGAGCAACAGAGTTCTGAAATACCAATCCAGAGTTCAGAGCTTCTGCTGGCATCCATTGAACTGTGCAGGACTAGCTTAATAACTTGAAGATAGCATAAAATTACAGATTATTCATAGTTGATAGTGTATTGGAGGGGGACTTTTCTTGAAATCACACGGATTTCATCTAGTTCTTGAGCAAAATGGTAGCCTCAACTGAACGTAACAGGTGACAGTGAGAGGGGAATATCACGGTACACACATATAATACACACACTCGTGCACACACACATGCATGCACAGTGGTAACTCAATGTGTAACTGAAGGAGCCATTATAGTATACAACATATGAATTTAGAAACAGATTGGACAGCTAATAATAAGCCCGGCAGCTCCAAAGACAATTCACAATGAGCTATTATTGAATTGCTTATGCAGTGACTCACAGCTTTAATTATTTCTAAATATCATATTTGTGCTTAAAACTTGAAGCTAAAAAGATATCTTTTTGTGTGTGTGCTGCATTTTGTACATAATAACACCAATGGAAGGCATGCTTAATGCTTCACACTTCAAAAAAAAAAAATGACCTTTAAGCCACACTTAGGGAAAGTAAGCTAAAAATCTGTGGGGCATTCCAGTTACCAAGGACACTTAAAATCATTTCCTTAATTGTCCTTGACAATCTTATCATTAAAGATGTGGGACATTAATTAATGATGGAACATCTATTCCTGGAAAAATAGGCCTGGCAGTCACAATAGAGAGCTTATGCTTCACGCATTCTTTGTGAGCACTGTTTCTACAGTGTGGGTCATCCATGTTTCACACGTTGCCTAGATGGCATGTAAACATTTGGAGCACTCGATTGTATGAGAATTGGATTGAATAAAATCAATGCTGATAATGCGGAAAATATGTTCAAAACCAATGTTCTCTAAAGAAGCTTTTATGCCTAGATTAGTATCAGTGTTTAATTGACAGCCTCTTCACTTGGTTAATTACTTGATCTATTGTGGCAGAGAGAGGGGGAAAAGGACAAAAGCATTTGTGTTATGAATAGCTGCCAATAAGGGAATCAAATAAGAGAAAGTTGAACACCCAGCTACAGAATGCCAGCTTATGTGAAGTCTTCCTGTGTACCGTGCTTTTCTTGAATGGCCGTTCTTAGGAAAATGGAAAGGGTTGAAATGGAGCCTTAATTTCAAAATACAAAAGTTTGAGCCTTTGTGTTTCTAAGATACAACAGAGGATAAACTCTGGGGTAGAGCTCTCGCCATTCTGTAGCTTTTGCTCCAAATACAAAGGTCCCAGAAACTGAGATAGGAGATAAAAACATATATTAAAGATTTATTCTTTGTGCTTTAAACTTCAGTACTTTAAACTTCAGTATAAATTAAACTCTTTATTAAAGTCAACAAATTGTAATAGCATGAAAACACATATTTCTTCTTTATGCTTTTGATTCATAAAGCAACAGAACAGCTATTTTCCAGAATTTTAAAAGCATGGCTATTAACATAATCACTACTCATCTTTCCATAGTACAATGATGGTGTCTGAATATCTTAAATATATAAACGGACCCAGAATGGAAGTCAATCTTGATTAATCTCTTTTTGTGCCAGACTCACCACTAAGACTTCCAAATGTTGTTCATAAGGATCAATCCAAGTTCCAGTGCCCATCTTTCGGGAACTCACTTGGCTGCTTGCTTTATGTGTGGTCCATATGCTAATAAGTCTCACATTTGTATTTCCAGCCTGTACATGTTTCCTGAGCCACTGTGATGTCTAGTGGCCATTTTACTCTTAACATGTTAGAACACAGTTCTGGTCTCCTTAAGACCCATTTCTGTCACAGGCTTCTCTTTATTTCCTCTTAACCAGACTGTAAGTCCTTCCTCTGAAGTAGATTCCAGAACCTCTGGGAGTATATTTAATCTGTCACTGCTGTTGTTGCTCATGCTTTTATATTTATTGTTTCTTATTATATATTATTTAAAGTGTCCGAGTGGGTCCTCTCTCTCATTTCCCTCTCTTCATTTGTGCTCAGTTGCTTTTTGTTTGTTTTCATTTGTTTATTTGTCTAAGCATCTTAGATCAACTCTTTCATTTTGTTCTTTTAAAAATATTTTGCACTGGAATGAACACACCCATTTTATTCCTATAAATTACTATATCCATAAGCAGCCTGATGATCAGAGAAATTATAGCTAAAGTAAGGAGAAAAACTAGATTTGAAATTCAGCCTTTCTGATTATTAGGCCTGTTTTTCCTATTAAACTTCAATATATATTACATTGAGGACATTAACCACCTAGTAATTAAATTAAAGCATTACGTTTTCTGTCAGCAAAGGGAGAGGTGGTTACTTTGTGCTTCAAAGTAACAACTGGCTTTGTCAAAATAGAATTTAAGTGTAGATGATGACTTTGCTAGAGAAGTCTTTAGTCCAGACTCTAGCTGCATTTGGACCAGAAGCCAAATATATATTTGTAGGGAGATCAACAGGAGCCCCAAAAAGTGATCTGAAGAAAAGCATAAGGGAAGAGTTTGACTTCACCCTAGCAGCCACAACTCTGTCTGTACTACAAATATCCATTTAAACGAGCTCATGAGGTTTTAAGAATGAGACCACCAGCAAACCTAATTGTCAAGGAACCATGTGATGTTTACTAATTTACATTCCAGCCTAGAGTTAAATGACCAAACAGTTCCTACAGTTTTTACTCAACTTATATCTCATATTTACTTGCTTAAAATAGATATTCATCTACTTGAAAGAGTGCAAAACAAAGTAGCTAATACAAGAAGAAAAATGTCTAGGGGAATAAAGTTTGAAAATTTTTGGTGAGGAGCAAATCATATGCCAATTCTATAATTATTTTAAAATATGACTCAGATATCATAACTATCAAAATATCATACTATAATAATATTATAACATAATTATAATATAACTAAAATATCATATTAATTAATTGAACCATAATTTTTGCCTACTTTACGAATTTTGAACCCTTGTTACTTAACAGCTACCTACATTCATGCATGAACACACATGCACATACCTATCAAATATATAATATTTAAAAATCAAACTTGAAGTCTAGAATTCTCACCCCTTCTCCACTCCTCAACCCTCCCAAGTTAGCTATCTTATTAATGAATTGAAAACTATTCATTTCAGATACGTCAATGGTTTCCATTGATCAAATCTTTCTGGTACGTCTTGTCTCTTCCTACTTGACTTCCTTGTCATTACATCTGACTAGTTCTTTTCTCAAAAATCTGCCTTTTGTAATTTCTAGAAAACCACATGCATTTTTGATTTTAGACAAGGCTGTTTAGTACAAGGCTGTCTTTGTTTAAGCTAGCATAAAAATACATGAGTGACTTGCAAAGATCAGAGAATTGTTTTACAATTCTGGAGGTAAAGAAGTTAAAGGAGTCAATAGGTTTGTTGTCTAGTGATGGCTTAGTCTCTGACAAGATCCTATTTCTGAAGACTTCACACACCTTGGATGAAAGATAAAGGGAAACTTAGTGGGCACTGTGCCAGAAGCGTCCTCCTTACTGGCCAGCTTTGACAGTGCCAGATAGCATTATTCAGATTTCTAGGGAAATAAAATAGTCAGTGGATTTACTAGTTAGTTTTGAATCCTGCAGATGGCAATACAAACCTTCCAGAAAAGATATGCCCATTGATACACTAGTGGCGTAACCATTACGGAGGTAAGCAACTTCTCCTAGGTTGGTTTTAAAGAATACTGCATAAGAGAAATCCACTTCTAATACCATATATGTGGTTTAGAAAACCAAAACCAAAGCAAACAAACAAACCACCACGAACAAAAAACAATGACTAAGAAGGTCTTACATCCTAATGATAAACTGATTCTTAGATAAATGAGAATAGTATCCAACAGCCTTCTAAATATCTGTTTATACCCAGACAAAAGCTACCTTCAGTTTTAATAAGAAAAGCCTTTTTTTCCAGTAGATGGAGGTGAAATGCTGTGATCTACAGCTATACAAGATGCTAATTAAAAGGGTGGTGAAATGCACAACCCAAATCAAGACATTTATACAAACCATTTAAGGCTCAAAGACCATTGCAGAAGAGGGAATAGGAAGTACATAGGAGCCAGAAGATTGGAAGAAAGACTGTGAAATGCCATCTTCTAAGCATAAGAAAGCCATGGCAATCATGAACTTAAAACAGTTGCATCTGGCATTGGGTCCATAGAAGTTGGAATCTCCAAACAACCAGTTATGGGTGGGGAGAGGCTCATAGGAACCTACCACTTACTGATGAACCACTAGCAACTAACAGAGTCCAGGGGAAAAGAGGCATCCTTTCTAGTTGTGCACAGACTCTTGAGCCCACCAGCGTCTAATGGATAATTCCAAACCCATGGTCACAAAACATCATGAATGTTAAAAAGACTTTTGTAGGAAAGAAAGGGAGCTGGCAAAGATAAGAGGTAGATAAGAGAGGGTATGTAGGGAGAATAACCAGAATGCATTATATACATGTAAGAAATTATCAAAGATCAAAATATATTGATAAAAAAGAAATTATACAAACTCATGGAATTTACATTAAATGTTAAATTAATCATTGAACGTAATCAAAAGATAATAAAAATCCCTAGAAATAAATTAAAATGAAAGCATAGCATATCCAAAACAAAGGCTTAAAAGGCAAGATTTTAGTTCTAAGTGTCAATATTGTAAAAATATCAAAGAGAACTCAAGCAGCTTGATCATGTACCAGATCAAACAGACCAACAATGATGATGCAAGCATGAGTGTATGTGTAAGTGCTGAGGCTTACTTACTGGGCCATGGTCACCTGTATAGCTGCAAGGAATTAAATCAGGCTTGTTGGAAGGGCCACAGCAAAACAGACTGTGACAATTTTATTGAGAGCAATCATACTTTTTCATACCTTTAACAGAATCAGAATATAATGGAAATTGTCTGGATATACAGTAGTAGTTGCCAGGATACAATGAAGTTTGCAAGTTACACAGGGCACATAAGATTAATGTCTAAGACCAATTGTCCTGTCAAACTCCCATGTTTTCTTTACTACTAAAGGAACATACAGAGAAACACAAAGCTGGCTGGATGCTTCACCGCCTGCGGGAGTATATCAGTCTCTCAGGAATTGGAAGGCACATTGTGCCCCAGGAGCCATAGACTCTCACCTGAAAGACCTACAACACATGCCTCTGAAGGCAGCTAGGCTAAGCCAACTTTATGGTTCCCTGTATGCATGTAATTGCAACTACCTGATATTTGACAAGGATGTTAAAAGCATACACTAGAGGAGATATGGAGCATCAACTAATGGTGTTGGAAAAACTGGGTGTACACATGTAGAAGATGAAATTAGATTCATATTTATCACCTTTCATAAAACCAACTTCAAGTGCATCAAAAATCTCAACATAAAGCCAGAAACAATAGAGCTTCTTGAAAAAAAGCAGGTAGTGTCCTACAAGACATAGGTGTAGGAAAATCTTTTCTCTTTTTTTTTTTTTTTTTTTTCCTAAGGCATCTTTATCTGAATCAACCAGTAATATATCATCCATATAATAGTAAATTATGGATTGAGGAAATTGTTTACACATTATTCTTTTTTTTTTTTTTTTACATTTTTTTTCTTTATTTTTGATACTTTATTTACATTTCCGATGATTCCCCTTTTCTTTGGAAACCCCGTGTCCCCTCCCCCTCCCCGCCTCTGTGGGGGAATTCCTCCTCCCACCTACCCACCCATCCATTCCCATATTCCCACCTTGACATTCCCTTTTACTGGGGCCACTAGCACCCTCAGGCCCAAAGTCCTCTCCTTTCTCCCTGGTGGCCATCGAGGTGATTCTTCTGCCTCATATGTAGTCCAAATCATGGGTCCACAGATGTGTATTCTTTGGTTAGTGGTCTGAACTAGAGGAC
>JAPYYD010007008.1:0-10652 GCA_028551405.1 Uromys caudimaculatus
CGACCTGCCAGTTTGTCAAATGTCCATGAAATTGTTCGAGGATCTTTTTTATTTAATTCAGCAAGTTGATGGCAACGATCAGAGAAATCAGCCTTCCAATCGAGAAATTGTCCCCTCGAAAGGACCGCTTGGGTCACTTGAAGCCATTCTTTCGGTAACAGAAGGCCTCCTTGTGAAAGTGAATCAAGAGCACTTAAAGGGTGCATTGGGCTTTTACAGCAGAATGAAATTCCTTGAGGGCTTTAAAGCTAATCTTTTTATGCTCTCGATCATCAAAAGTTTCTTTAATACCATGGGAGGGTTCAGGGCCAGGGCTATCTGAATCTTCTTCCACTGGAGGGTTATCTTCGTCTGACTCAGGGAGAGGTGGGAGATCACAAGAGTCAGGCTGTTGTTTGTTTTGTCCCATGACCCGTGTAATAACTGGAAAGGCAAGGACATTTGAGGGCTTAGACTTCTTCAAACTTTTAATCTTTAACGAAACAGTTTGAAGTTCCTTTTGTAATTTTAAAACCTCTTTTGCCTCCGCAAGTTGGCTAGTCAAGCGTTTGCGTTCCGAGGAGTAAGATTCCTCCGCGAAAGTAGGGGCAGTAGGTATTAAGGTAGGTCCGCAAATTTGGGACGAATCAATTGGCTCATAAGGAGGAGCAGGAAATTTGGAATTTAAATGCTGTGGCCAGTCAGGATTACGGTATTTGGCCGCCTCCTCCTCCAAAGAAGCCTCACTTCCCGGATCAAGAGACTCCCTCCCCCTTTTGCTTTTGCTTTGTCTTAAAAGAACCGGGTAATTGAGGGAATCTTTGGACGAATTTAAGTCATCTTTTGGGGAGCTATCTCTCAGAGACCTTAAAGAAGGATAGAGCTTCTTAAGAGACTTAGCGGAGGGAAGGGGTTTATCTATACCTGGGGCATTCGCCGCTTCGTCGCCCATTTCAATTACAATAGAAGGGCTAGGAGGTAGCGAGGCGGCTGAAGCCGACCGAGACAGAGGCTGTAAACAGAGTTCTGCCACTGAAAGGAGTTGTCTTTTCGAACAATCTTTGTCAGCTCCCTCGACAATATCTCTGATAAGTCCCCAATAGGAGAACACACTGTTGGGTGCTGCATTCCGACCCTCCAATTTTAATTTCTCATTGAGGTCTCGACCGACCCTTTGCCATTTCCCTGGGTGAATTTTGGGACCATTCACGATAAACCAGGGACAAGTTTCATCAATAAAACAAAAGAAATTAACAAGATCCTTTTTCTTAACCCTAAATCCTCTCTCTCAGGGAGCCTTTCAAATCCTTAATAAAGGCTATTTCTTTGGATAATTTTTGACCCATCTCTGAATAGACGGACTTACTCACCAGGGGACGACTCTCCTTGTGGGTTGCAGGGGAGCAGCCTAAAAACTTCTCTTCATCAGAAAGTTGGGGCTGCGCAGCTGTCACTCTGGGGTCCGCTTCTGGGACTCTTCGGGGTCCGTCTATGACAGGAAGGGGTCAGATCCTCGGGTCCCTGTTCGGGCACCACCTGCCCTGACCCGTGGGACTAGTTATTGAAGGGATACCCGAGGAGACCCCCAAGTCCTGTGGGAGAGAAGGGCGAGAGAGAAGAACGAGACCAAGCAAGCTCTTTGTCAAGGTCTCACTTTATTTTCAAAACTCATCTACTTTTATACATTACTCAAAAAGGGGGAAAACTCAAAGGCGGGGAGAAACAGGGGATGTGAGGTGATGGGGAGGGGGTGGGCTCAGCCAACGGTCACAGTGACCCAGATATTCTTTCACGAAAACAGGGTGTCCTTGTGGTCTTTGTGGTTTCATATTCAGCTCTCGGAATAGTCATAATATTTTCTAGTTCCTTGAACTGTATAGTCTAAACTGTATGGTCTATTTTCTAGTTCTTCTTGGCTTCATTTTCTCATGAACTATAGAGATCTCAGCATCGGGGGGGGGGGTTGCTCCCAACACACATCCACATATTCAACTGTTTATTCACATTTATAGATTTACTTTTCTGCTATTCTCTGTTTAATAATTATTGAACTTTGCCATTTCTCTGTTTCCAAATGTACTTCTAAATAAATACACTGCTTGCCATATTTGCCCTAGGACCCCCAATGTATCGCAGCAGGACCTTACCCACATTCTAATAGCTAGCTCAGGTGTGTCAAGCAGTTATGGAGACCCTATGCATGTGTAGCCAGATGGTATACTGGTTTTGCCTAGTTATTTCCCCATAATTAATGTCACTCTATAGCCTCATAACTCCACTCTCGGCATTACTTCTGGTAGTTATGCTACTGCCACTGCTTTCATGATGTTCTTCCAAAGAAAACCTTTCCCAACTTTTCTAGTGTTTAATTTCTATCTGCATTTGCAGAACTCTAATAATGATTTGACTGGAGAGCTTGCCAAATATTTGTATGCCAGTACCATTGCCATATGCCAGGTCTATTCTGTGGCCATGAACCTCCTTCAACACATTGTTCCTGTGAGTTCCCTGAGGAAAGCACACATGTCTCATTTACAATGTCCAGTTAATATCTGGATTCACAGAGAGTATCAACTATGCCTGATGAGACACCACTGAACCCAATTGTCACCTGTAAACACACACTCACACAAATACACCCCCCACCCACCCACACCCACACACATACTTCTCTGGAATGTCTCACTTTGGGTGCACAATTTGTCTATCGACTTTGCTTCGTTATTTCCAGAGAACATTGAAACTTTTGCTGCTACCACACTCAAGTTCAGACTTACCTCTTTTAGCCAATTCCCACACTGTTTATTACGGGTATTAATTCTGTCTGGGCTATCTTAACCATCTGAGTTTGATTTTTGGATATGTAGCTCTCACAACATCATTTCTTGGCATAATCCCCTGAACATTATCATGCATGTCATCTCAAAACTTCCAAGCCTAGCTTATTGCCCCCTGTACCGTGTGGCCATTCTGGCTTTTTTTTTTCTTTTCTTTTTTTTTCTTTTCTTTTCTTTTCTTTTCTTTTCTTTTCTTTTCTTTTCTTTTCTTTTCTTTTCTTTTGCAACAAATTTTCAAAGTATTTTTCAGGGAAACCTTAATGTCAGCTCCATTCCCACAGCCAAATGCCTAGCTCCTATTTTACACTTCCATAGCTGGATTCCCCTGGTGTAATACCCCATGAAAATAAGCCTCCCTGTAACATGTACACATGCCCTGGCCTCACTATAGAGGAAGAGATCATGTATCAGATCTGATCATGACCTTCATCTAACCTAACATGAGTTCCCAAAGAGAGCTATTCCTACCTTACCCAATTTAGCCTCTTTGATGAGACAGCTGTTGCAACATCATCCCCTGTCATTCCTGAACCAAACCTGTCTATAACATATCCACAAACTCAGTTCCTAGCTCGGGGGGGGGGGGAAGATTAGGAACCAATTTGCATGATAATGCTCACTGGTTCCTCTCTAAGTAGAGTCAGGCAAATTGTCCCTTGTTTTCAATGGAGGAGCTTATTATTTATACTAGGTCACTCCACTAAGTAATCCACATGCTGAGCCTGATCCAAAGCCAAAACACTCTGAGACATACCTCTGCAAGAACACATCATTTACAGATGCATATGATGAGCTGGAAGGACAAATGCCAGAACTATCCACACAGTCTCGGGTTATGTTGTGTTCTCTATTTCTTGCCATTAGCCCCAGGTGCAAATGTAGCTGGTATTTCTCCACTGTTCAGGTCCTAGATATGTATGCACTATTGAAATAGCAGATTCTCTGATGTTCTTTAACCATTTTCACTTTCCTCTACAAGACCTCATATCAAGGACTCTTGCAAAAAAAATCCTCAGGTGTGTTTCCTAATAATCAAACAAGGTATGACATCTCTGCAATAGGAGGAATTTTTCTATGCATGTGCATCCTGTACCACATATCCCTGATGAAATCCTTCAAAACTTTGCACAACTGCACCAGGTATACCCTGTACAATCTTTATTTTTGCCCACAGATAACACGTTGGCTTTATTTGCTGAACTCTGTCTCTTACTCACTATAGCCTTCCCCTTACTTCCAAGTCTACTTATAGATAAGCAGATGATACACTGAATAGGTGTTGTTATGTTTTTTTTTTACCATTAGTTAATACTATTCTATGATGTGTTGTGTGTAAGGCACTAATCTATGACTTTCTTTAAAAGTCATTTTATTTTAATATACCTTAAACAGAATAATATTAGGGGTTTTCTATGTGTATCTAATATCAGGCTTCTTTTCACTTCAGCATATATTCTTTGGGTTCCATCTCATGAAAAGGGCCTTAAATCCTTTTAAATTATGGTAGTCACTCACATAACATTTGTGACACTATTATAACAATACATATCTAAGAAGGTCAGTACTATAAGTCATAGGATTTGCACCTGTTTAAGTTTGACAATAGGAAGTAGTTTAACTTTGCTTACCATAAATGTTAATCAGTAAATCTGAAGTTTGTATTTGGCAGGAGTTACATTTCTTCATGTTCAATTACATAGAAAATATTGTCCTTGGCAAGAAAGCCATAACATGAGGTTGTAGAGAATTATGAATGCCATTGAAAGAAGCAGTGATGGTGTTTTTTAAGAAATCATATTGTTTATGGAACCATATTAGCAAAAGTATCAAAATAATATGTTCTTTTCCTGTCAACAGGGGTTTTATTGGAGACATAAAATATCTAGTTTGGGAGTTATCACACACATTATGTTGTGATATTGTTTAAATTCCTTACATGTATGTACATATTTAAGAAGGTTCTACAAGATTGGATTTCTTTAACATTTTTTTAAAAATCCTTTGTTGTTGTATATACCTGGGGGGTCTCCACATAGGAATCTTGTTACACTTTTGTTTAGGTGTTACCTGGCATTTGTTTTCTTTATTTTTCAACTTGCATCTTAAAATTAATTTGCCATTTGCTTTTTGGCAAAATCTGAACACATTATCATAGCCTTCAGAGTTTGGGATATGAAAACAATTTAAAGAAAGGAAGGAGTTAAGCATTATAGAGGATAAAGTAAGCTTAAACACAGCTTGAGAATCATTTGATGCTTGATATAGAACAGATTTATTTAGAATGAATTGAGAACTACATGAGTTGCCTGTAGGAATAGGAAAATCTCAAGGAACATTCTCACAGATGTTGCAAATGCAGAAAGCCTCACTTCAGGCCTCTAGAAGGGCCAATTTGGGAGCATATGTGGTCTTCACAGGATTTTGTAGTTTCAAATACCATATCTCAGAGACAAACGTGATCACACCAATGAGTGACATGATGGATATCAGGAGACCTATTGGCAATACAGCCGTTAAATGTTTACTTCGTAAGGCTTCTTTCTTAACAGGAAAATCAGGTGGAAAATCAAGAGTGGTTTGGCCATAAAGCTCTGCAACGTGGTTCCAGGTCACAGAAACAAATGTGAACATGCTACTAACAGACAAAACTAAGGCAGAGACCTTGTAGCAATATATGTCCATCTCCACAAATGTGTGTTTCTTGCAGCTCATCTTAATGGCCATTGCACTGAAAACCAGGACGAAGGGTTTCATCAAAATGGCCCATACTATCAGGTTCTGTGCACACAAAAATTCAGTTGAAATGTTCCAAGTTGAATCAATAGGGGTGTACACCAGTATCTTGGTTAGTGTCCCAGAGATGTTCAATTGTTGCGGGTAATATGGTTCCCACAGTCCAAAGGACACAAACTGCACAACATTGTTGTCAAATTCCCACATGCGCCAGCATAAGCTGCTGGCAATGTGTATTTCAAGCAGGAAAGCTGCTAAGCTGCTAAGGAGACCACAGAGCTTGTAGAGCACTCTTCCCAAATGTTAAATTTGAAGATGATATTGAACAAGTATGAAGTCAAGGAAGGAACACAAAAGAGTCCGAGAAAACAAAAAGTCACATTTTAAAAAGCAGTAAGATCACATATCCTGTATCTATTTTCATATAGTTGCATATAAGTCAATTATGAATTAGTGTTTTAAATACTTCAAGTAACAGTATAAGAAGCCAGGAAATACACGACAATGGAAGGATTACCAGTTGTTTTCTTTGCATAATTTCAGTGTATTAGCTAAATATTTCTTTGCATAATTTCAGTGTATTAGCTAAATATTTTTACACTTGGTATTAAAAATAAGAAAAATGAATTCGTATTATTACATGTAAGATAGTGTTTTGTCACCTGTTTTTCAATGCCCAAATATAATTAATAAATGAAGGCAACAGGTACAAGAATGGTCAAATATCATTTCTAAATTATATTCCATGACCATCATATAACCATTGGAAAATGAAGTCTATTGTAAAACAAGAAAAATGAAAATGATTCACATATTATGAAAAATGCATGTCCAAATTCTATACATCAAACATCTATAGTCCTACATATGTGTACATTCTTTGACACACACATGCACACAAACACACACACTTACAAAAAGATAGGAACATAAAAGTTACATGCAAAAAATAACTCTATGTAGATCAAACTAACAGAGTAGAATATCTTTCTTATATATTGTTTCTGAAATGTAAAAAATTTTAAATAGCTATAAATATTTTATAATTATAATGACAATGAATTTCAAATTCTGTAGATATCTGGGACAAGGTTATTCCTCAGTAGAAAAGTGATTTCTGAATGTATGAAAGATCCAGAATTCATTCTTCAGTGCCAAATTCCAAAAATTTCATGTAAACCCTAAGGGTTTGTTGACATTTCCATAATTTACTCATTATGTACACAAATATACACTCTCATTGTTGAACTTTATTTGATTGTTGTATATGAATTACATTAACTATAGCATGTGTATCTCTTAGCAGAAAATAAAGACTCCACATGTATTGTATGCACAAATTCATTTATATTTGTCCTCAATTTCAAACCTTTGGTTGAAGATAGTATTCATACTCTAAGCTGAATAAACCCCTTCCTCCCCAACTTGCTTCTTGGTCATGATGTTTGTGTTGTGCAGAAATAGAAACACTGTCTAAGAAAAATTGATACCAGCATAGTGGGGTATTCCTGTGACAACTTGACCATGTTTTGGGGAGGACTGTGGAATGGCTTTGGAACTTTGAGCTAGAAGAGGCATTGTAATGTTAGAAAATTATTGCTTGAGAGATGCCATAGGGTACTTGAGAAGAATGCCAAAGGGACAAATGTTTACAGCTACCACATATGCTGTAAATTTCAGTACCACTATCCATCTAGAAATACTGAGGGTACTAAAAACAGGATCTTGTTGCCTAAAAATCTTCCTTCCCAGGTACCCATTGTACTAGCTGGTTTGTGTCAACTTGACACAAACTGAAGTTATCACAGACAAAGGAGCTTCAGGTGAGAAAATGCCTCCATGAGATCCAGCTGTAAGATATTTTCTCAATTAGTGATCAAGGGGGAGGGCCCCTTGTGGGTAGTGCCATCCCTGGGCTGGTAGTCTTGGGTTCGATAAGAGAGCAAGCTGAGCAAGCCAGGGGAAGCAAGCCAGTAAGTAACATCCCTCCATGGCCTCTGCAGCAGCTCCTGTTTTCTGATCTGCTTGAGTTAAAGTTCTGACTTCCTTTGGTGATGAACAGCAATGTGGAAGTCTAAGCTGAATAAACCCTTTCCTCCCCAACTTGCTTCTTGGTCATGATGTTTGTGTTGTGCAGAAATAGAAACACTGTCTAAGAAAAATTGGTACCAGCATAGTGGGGTATTCCTGTGACAACTTGACCATGTTTTGGGGAGGACTGTGGAATGGCTTTGGAACTTTGAGCTAGAAGAGGCATTGTAATGTTAGAGCTCTGTGCCATGTTCTACAGGAGCTTAGAAGATAATGTTGAGAACACTGCAAAGGAAGGAGGCCTGGCTCGTGAAGTTTCAGAGAAAAGATTAAAGACCCTAATCAGGGATGTTGCTATTTTGATTGTGAAGATTCTGTGGTTTTGGTTAGCTCAGGCTGAAGATTCGGCTGTGATTAAAAAGATAGAACTACTAAAGTGAAACCTTTGCATTACTGGGACTATTGATGCTGGTTAGCTGGTGCTAAGAAATTAGTGGTGATTAAGAAGAGACCAGCATCACTGAGGTGAATTCTTCTAGGAAGTGTTTTCTGAGAGCACGAAGAGGCTGTGTTCCAGAGATAGCAAAGGTTGTACCTTGTTCTGCAGCTGGACTTGGTAATGTGTAAGGGTTACCAGGTTGGCAGTGGTTTTAAAGGCAAGAAGCAGGAAGGGCAGCTGAGGCTCGGCACTGAGAGGCCAAGGAAGGTCATTGATGAAGATGCAGCCTCAGTAACAATTGATGGCCCAGGACTGAAGGGGTCATGCAAATGAGTTGAGGTTTGGCACCATGAAGAGAGTCTATGAGAGGCTAAAGGTGAAACCTAGTTACAGCGGAAGACAGCAGTGTTTTGGAGATGCCAGGACCATGAGATGACCATCAAGAACAGCAGCAGCAGTGGAGTACAGGCAGCTGGTCCTAGAAGACAAAGAGTGTGCTACAAAGGGCAGGGCTGGAGAAGTGACCCAAGCCCTTGGAGGAGCCTAGAAGATCATGAGTGGATTCCAGACATTGATTTTGCATTTGATTGTGACTGTGCCCTATTTTTCCCCCTTGAAAGATGGTATTTTAGCAGAGCCCACAGTTAAGAGACTTTAATTGTAAAAACACTTTGAATTTTAAGAGATTGGATATTTTAAAGTGATTCAAAGTTTAATATGTAAGAATTTTCAAAGACTGTGGGACTTTTAGTTATTTAGATCTTGGTGATGAATAAGAAAATAAGTATTGAGATTAATAGTGATATGTTTGTGTGTCAAGTTGACAAGGGGTCAATTGTACTAGCTGGTTTTATGTAAATTTGACACAAGCTGGAGTTATCACAGAGAAAGGAGCTTCAGGTGAGAATATGCCTCCATAAGATCCAGCTGTAAGACATTTTCTCAAATAGTGATCAAGGGAGAGGGCCAATTGTGGGTGGTGCCATTCCTGGGCTGATAGTCTTGGGTTCTCTAAGAGATCAATCTGAGCAAGCCAAGGGAAGCAAGCCAGTAAGTAATATCCCTCCATGACCTCTGCATCAGCTCCTGCTTCCTGACCTGCTTGAGTTCCAGTCCTGACTTCCTTTGGTGATGAACATCAATGTGGAAGTCTAAGCTGAATAAACCCTTTCCTCCCCAACTTGCTTCTTGGTCATGATGTGTGTGCAGGAATAGAAACCCTGAGTAAGATACCACTAATGGACAGTTTCAGTGGAATGTGCTTCCCAATTTGGAGAAGATGGTAGCTGTACCACTTAAAAAATTATAGCAAAAAGATGTGATTTCAATTTATGTGGGCCTCTGTAATACCCTCCTCATGCCTTGTTACTTATCAAGGCAGATTTGGGGCAGTGGACTACAGAAGCAATGAGTTTTGATTTACAACAGGTGGGAAATGCTGTACCACTCAAATGTGCTACCCTAGTAGGATCTGGTTCTGCTCATATTTGAATCCCATGCAATAGGTGCATCTGTTTCATATAGACCCAATTTGAAATCCCTCATTTAATTTATTTAAAGTTTTACCTTCGTGTATCAAGAGTGACGTGATCCATTTGAAAATGCTGCTATCATAAATATTTTCCAACCAACAGAAAATGTTGAACAGAAATGGAGTCACACAATAGGTGAACCACCTTCAAGAAAAGAAGTTCTGTTAGGTAGACATTTTGACTCAAAAGAGTTTCCCACCCACCAAGCCTGGGCTTACACAACCCTGTATATTTCTGTCCTGTGCTTTGAATAGGTGGAGCCTCAGTCATGCACTTTGTGGAAATTAACACTTCTGACATTCCTAAACCTCCAATCAGATCCAGGCAATGATTATCTACTTTTTATTGATAGCAGAAGAGAGAGTCAATCACATTTTCATCTTCAGGAAACTACTGTGGGTCAGCACAAGCTAAAAAATCCTCTAATACAAGCAGGGCTTCCTGGCACTTAATATTGCCACATTTACATACATAGAGATGTTATCAAAAAACTGCTCAATCTTATATCAGTGGCCTCTGTGGCCCTCTTTGTCTTGTGAATTGGGAAGTTGTTACTAATAACTATATAAAATGTTAAATACTTACCTCTATCTTCTTTGAAGTGCAAATGTTACTGATTACCCAGTGTTAGAGAGTGACTTTAAAAATTTTTACATTTCCATGACGACCAGAGGTAAATGGCTCATTATGAGCAATGACTCAGAGTTAAGACATATATTCTTAAAGGGTCAGACATAACAATGTCCTTCTCATATGTGAGAAGGTTTAAGGAAATAAATTATTTCATTTTTATTTTAGAAAGATTCCCCATAGAGTGTAATATGATTACATATTTCCCCTTTGATATTCTCAAGAACATTCCTCACCTGCATACTATTCAAACTGCATGTGTATTGCCCCGACCAGCGGGACCAGTTATTGGAGGGATACCCGAGGAGACCCCATGACCTGTGGGAGAGAATGGGCGAGAGAGAGAAGAAGGAGACCAAGCAAGCTCTTTGTCAAGGTCTCGTTTAATTTTCAAAACTCATCTACTTTTATACAATACTCAAAAAGGGGGAAACTCAGAGGTGGGGAGAAACAGGGGGTGTGAGGTAATGG
>JAPYYD010007009.1:0-10651 GCA_028551405.1 Uromys caudimaculatus
GTGGGAGGTGGAATTCCCTCATAGAGGCGGGGATGGGGAGGGGATAGGGGGTTTCCAAAGAGGAGACCCAGAAAAGGGGAAACATTGGAAATGTAAATAAAGTATCAAACATAAAAAAAAAGAAAAAAAAAAAAAGAAATACAAGAGAACACAGGTAAACAACTAGAAGCCCTTAAAGAGGAAACACAAAAATCCTTTAAAGAATTACAGGAAAACACAATCAAACAGACAAAGGAAATGAACAAAACCATTCAGGAACTAAAAATAGAAATAGAAACAATAAAGAAATCACAAAGGGAGACAATCCTAGAGTTAGAAAACCTAGGAAAGAGATCAGGAGACATAGATGCAAGCATTACTAATAGAATACAGGAGACAGAAGAGAGAATCTCAGGTATGGAAGATACCATAGAAAACATTGACACAATAGTCAAAGAAAATGCAAAATGCAAGAAGCTCCTAATCCAAAACATCCAGGAAATCCAGGACACAATGAGAAGACAGAACCTAAGGATAATAGGTATAGAAAAGAGTGAAAATTCCCAACTTAAAGGATCAGTAAATATCTTCAACAAAATTATAGAAGAAAACTTCCCTAACCTAAAGAAAGAGATGAACATAAACATACAAGAAGCCTACCGAACTCCAAAGAGACTGGACCAGAAAAGAAATTCCTCCTGTCACATTATAGTCAAAACACCAAATACACAAAACAAGGAAAGAATATTAAAAATAGTAAGGAAAAAGGTCAAGTAACATATAAAGGCAGACCTATCAGAATTATACCAGACTTCTCACCACAGTCTATGAAAGCTAGAAGACCCTGCGCAGATCTCATACAGATGCTAAGAGAACCCAATGCCAGCACAGGCTGCTATACCCAGCAAAACTCTCAATTACCATAGATGGTGAAACCACAATATTCTATGACAAAACCAAATTTACACAATATGTTTCCACAAACCCAGCCCTACAAAGGATACTAGATGGAAAATGCCAACTCAAGGGGGGAAACTACCCTAGAAAAAGCAAGAAAGTAATCTTTCAACAAACTCAAAAAGAAGATAGCCACACAAACATAAAAATAACATAGAAAATAATAGGAATCAACAATCACTATTCCTTAATATCTCTTAACATCAGTGGACTCAATTATCCAATAAAAAGACAAAGACAGACTGGATCCATAATTAGGACCCAGCATTTTGCTGCATTCAGGAAACACACCTCTGTGTTAAAGACAAATACTACCTCAGAGTAAAGGGCTGGAAAACACACAGACAACACACACACACAGAGGCAGAGAGGCAGAGAGACAGAAAGACAGAAGGACAGAGACAGAGACAGACATAGACAGAGACAGAGAGACAGATCATAATTCTCAAAAATGTACATGTATCTCTGCTGATATAAGAAATAAGAAATATTGAAATTATAGCATAGGTATTTTCTTGTATATGTCCCTCACTTGATTTAGCAAATGAAAACACTTTGGCAAGGCTCAGTGGATAGCTTAGTTAATAAGGTGCTTACTATGCAAGTATGAGGACCTGAGCTCCATTCCCAGAATGCATATAAATAAGAAAAATTCTCATGTGGTAGTGAATATTTATAATACCTGTTGTAGGAAGGCAGAGACAGGTAGATCCTTGGGCTCAGTTTCTAGGAAGCCTAGCCTAGCATATTTAGTGAGCTCCAGGCCACTGAGTGACACTGCCCCCCAAAACACGAAGAATAAAGCATTCAGAATTAGACTGAAGCTTGTCCTGTGACCTACTCTCTCTCTCTCTCTCTCTCTCTCTCCCTCCTCTCTCTCTCTTTCACACACACACACCTGTTTATAGATGAACGTACTACATGTTTAAAGGAATGATACCAGTGATTATTTATTCTATAAAACCATGCTGAATTTCTTACAGTTCATAAGGACTTTACTTTAGCTGCTAATACTTTTGACATTGATGTAGTTGATCTTAATGTTATATTTTTTCACTTTGTATTAGTCTTAATGCAATTGTCAATCAACCTATCAATAGCAGAATTATTGCACGCCCACACTCCATGTACCTGGAGTGCATGTTGGACACCACATAGGTTTACTTCAGTTACTTGTTAGCTTCTGTGAAGTTGAGCATCAGAAGCACAGCTTTAACTAGTATACTCTTAAATATATCCGAAATCTTTGCTTACAACCATTTCAACCTGGCCTGAGCCAAATCACCTCTGTAGATTACTATGAGATGTGGATGATGGCTTCAAAATGGCAAACAAATCCAAGAACAAATTATGATTGAGCTTGCACCATAGGACAGTATTGGTGCTAGGATTAAAACAAGAAATTTGGCCAAAAAGACATTATATCAATGAATTGGTGCTCATTTTCCATTCTTGCTCTTATTTGTGTACATCTATGCATCCATCCATCTATCCATCTATCTATCCATCCATCCATCCTTTCTACAGGAGGGAACATGAATAATGAAGACGGTTACATCATGCAATTACGTGGGACAGCCCAGGTAGATATAGCATAGGCTTGAAAGGTGCTGATGAAGGAAAACAGAGACAGCAAGAAGTTAGGAAACTCAATAGCCAGGCATCATGCTGATAAATTCAAATACATCATACTTTAAAAGTCAAAGAAAGCAATTATTTATTCATCATCTGTAGTTAAAAAAGGTCATCCTGGAGATGAAGTAGTAAGTTTATGGTCACACAAGGAGTTCAGATTGTTGACTAGTGTAAGTACTAAAGGATTCTCACACAGACAGATTTTTATGCCCTTTGGCAGACAACTTTTTATAGAGTATAAGAAAGATTCATGTTCTGTGGGCCTGAGTGCTGGAGGCTTTCCACCGGGATCTCTGGCCCAGCCAAGTGCGAGGGTTCAGGCAAAGGGGAGAATGCAAGCAGGGACAGGAGTCACCTCTACCTCAGTCTCCACAGTTGCCGCCTCAGTTGCTCCAATCGCTGCACCTGCCACCCTGTGCTGAGTTGGGCCCGTGCTGAGCCCACGAGAGGCCAACTAGCTGGTGAGGAGTGCAGGAAGCTTCTGGTAGTGTTTCGGGAGAGCAGACCTCTTTCCAAGCAGCGGTGTTACAGCTCTTATGATAGAAGCTCTCAGATGACCGAGTAGTTCGCACACCTTTAATCCTTCTGATAGGAATCCTCATATACAGTTTGGGACGGTCTAATATATAGTTTGGGATGGGTCAGGGGTCTGACAACAGGTACTTCCCATTGACTTGGTCTGAGAGTTTAGGGATACCTTATCTGCATGTGGGAGGGCTTGATATGCTGCTCCTTTGTGACAGACCTCTCTACAGGGGGCCTTGGGGGTTGTAGCTACTTGACAGAAGCCAAGGGCCTCCTAGGAGCACCTTCCAGTCCCTTGCAGGGCTAGCCCTACTGGGTCACCCAGGGTTAAGCCTGTGCTCGACCAGGGGCCAGGCTGCCTGTCACAGTCCACCCCACCACAATGTTCTTATCTTTTCCACTATGCACATTTCAGGGTTTCAACACAAAATCATATATTGAACAACAGTTCTCTTGGTGCTGGTTATTGATTAGGTTTGTCTCAAACAGAAGTAGATCCAGAACACTCTTGTGATAAGTTCCTTAATTGGCTGAGCAAAAGGTCCAAAGTACAGGATTAGAAAGTCCATTTACTCAGAATTTTTTGATTTAGTTTGTGGAGTTGGATTCTGGGAAGCAATTACCAGGAATATAGAAAACAATTGTAATGAGAAGAAAGATTATTTACTGTTTCTTCCCTGTGTTTGGACATTTTGCAGCCACGTTGATGGTCTTAATTAGGAGGTTTTGAGCCATGTTTAAATGTTCAAGCTCAGACTATCCAAAACCTAGAGGTGAAATTTAATTTTGGACAGGGTACCAATTCTTAAATAAACTGCTTTTTGAGGACAGGGATAAAAGGTACAGAAAATTAAAACCTACCTCCATTCTGCAACCTTTATAGTTGTGCACCAATTATCTCTGCTACTCCCATTCTGCAGGACTACAGGTGCCAAATCCTGCATGTCGATGGAAGGGATGGTGTGGCATGGTTTCCTGACCCTGGAGCAGAGCCAGCAGGTCATGGGCCTCCATGAGTGTTGACAGTAGCTGGGTGTGAGGCTTATCTGTATAATATATATTCATTACTTCATGTCCTCCTTTGGGAAATATTTTCTCTGCCAAGGTTATTGGGGAATGTCCTCTCTGTCACGCTTAATGACTCCATGATAATCAGAGACAGCATGATGTATGTCTATGTCCTTAGCAAAAATGTTAAACCTCTGTGGCCTTCAGGACAGCCTTTGAGGCTGTGGGAAAGAACTCTGAAAACATGAGTTCTAAAACATATAATTTCTCAACTAAGCAAAGCCTAAGGATGCAATATGAATTAAATGAAGGCTTCATGGACCTAAAAGAACAGATGCAGTTGCACTATGAGCCAACTTGTCAGAAAGATACAAAGGTAAGCAGATTCCCGAGTTCAAGGTCAGCCTGGGATAGAACAAAGTTAGGTCCAGGCATGGTCAGAATGGGAATCTCAGGCTAGATTCCACCCAGCTAAATTTATTGTTTGTGCTTACTAAGGCAGATGCTCTGAATTCATTTGCAATGTTAAAAAATGTACTTGCTGCCTTTTCCTAAGAATCATGGGGCTGGGATCTTGGAATGCTGTTTCCTGGGACAATCAATAGGGAACCTGGAGTAAATGACTGAATTGATATGTAAATAAAGAACTGGGCCTTGGTTCTGGAGCTGAGATAGCTCGATGAGCTGTCCAGAGATCTCCAGAGAAAGCTCTCTGAAGAAAAAAGAAAGGTCATTAGCTTGTACCCCATGATTGACTTCAAGTTGTTTTTTCACCACTCTCAAACACCCTCTCTCTCAGGATCCCTCTCCAAGAAGAGGCTGGTCCTTGTCATACAAGTACATATCACTATATGTGTCACCCTATTCAGTGGGACTGCAGGTATGTACCATTATGTCTGCCACCCCATTCTGAGATACTACAGGTACCGTTAAATCTACCATTCCCATTACACTGTATTACAGGTGTTACCACCTTACCTGCTACTTGTATCTTCTTTAAAAAAAACATTGCTTTTATATTTGTGCTGGTAACATTTGTAAATAAAATGGAGATGCTCTGAAACTTCTTATTAGTTGATGTGGAAAAAAAACCAAACAAAACCAAAAACACTTCTTCAAGAAATTTCATGCTGCAGAGATCCTGACTCATGTTTGATGCTAAAGGCATGGTTACTGTTTATTGCCAGTTGTGGTTCTCAGTCTTTTTCTTGTGGTGGTTTAATTTAAAATTTAAATCTAAATGTACTGCAGACTTATTCTGAAACTAATGCTAATTCCTCTGGGTTCATGCGTGCTAAGTACACCCCTGCTTGTTAGGCATCTCCACTTGGGCTTTCCTTTAATATTAGAAACTTCATATGTTTGAGAGAAACACATGCTCTTATTTCACTTTTTATTTAAGGAGCCTATAATGTAATTATGACATTTCTAACTTCCCTTTCCTCCTTCCAAACCCTCCCTGCCTTGTCTGAAGTAATAATTCAGTTCTCATATTCTTCTCTCTCTTTCCGGTTGACTCTAGCTTGTGTCAAATTGACAAAAAATTAACCAGCACACAAGGGCACTTACACCTACTCGATTATTTGAACTTATCTCTGATGACCGCAGATTCACCTTGTATTTACTACCTTAAGTACTCTTCCGATTACTATTATTGGATTTCTTTATTTCGAGACACTTTTTCTCTATGTAGCCCCTTGTTTCTAACTCATAGAGACCCATTTCCCTCCACCTTCCAAGTTCTAGGATTAAAGGTCTTTACTATCAGGTCTGATTAGCTTCCTGATTATGATCATTCTAATATCATACTTTATTTTCTTTACAGGTGATTATCTTGATTTTCTTCTACTAACATGCTGATTAATAGCTTTCTCCACTAGAATTTGCTTTTTCTTTCTTTCTTTCTTTCTTTTTTTTTTTTTTTTTTTTTTTTTTTTTTTTTTTTTTTTTTTTTTTTTTTTTTTTTTTTTTTGGTTTTTCGAGACAGGGTTTCTCTGTGTAGCCCTGGCTGTCCTGGAACTCACTCTGTAGACCAGGCTGGTCTTGAACTCAGAAATCTGCCTGCTTCTGCCTCCCAAGTGCTGGGATTAAAGGCGTGTGCCACCACTGCTTGGCTGCTTTTTATTTTCACCAGAGTCAATACTTGACCATGCAGATAGATGTTCAAGAAATGTTGCCAAATGAAAGAGAATAATTAATATATATTAAATATATATAAACACATGAAAACTTAAACACACACACACACACACACACACACACACACACACACACACACACACACAAATCTGTATGAAAGTTTGTGCTGCACTGAGTTAACTGATCCTGCAGAGGACAGCATTATAAATTTTTAGAAGTAAAACTGAAACACAATTAGTACCAATTGTTTACTAAAGGAGATAAAATATATTATACTGTCTGAATTGCCTAAAACTAAGTTTTTAAAGAAGCCACTGGAAATTTACTTTGAAATACATAAAATAGAATGGGCTAGTGAGTCCACTGAGGAGTGGTTAGGTGGAGGGATACAAGGTAAAGAAGGTTACTGAAGTATTGATGCTGAACTCATGTGATAGTGACAGAGGTGCTCACTGCAAAATTCTTCCAAGGTTTCCGTTTTTAAACTTTCATGAGCAACTCTGGAAAAGAGAAAGTATTCAAGTGTATTCACATTTTCAACAGAATTTGAATTCGAGATTTTGTAATTTCTGTACTTTTTAAAATTGAACACAGAAAGTAGTTCACTGTCAAGGAAGCACTCAAGAAATTTCTTTATTATCTATTAATCATCAAACAGTATTATATTTGCTACGATTTGCTAACAATAACAACAGGGCACTCACATGGTTAATCAGTGTTTGTGTAACTAGAATCTTGGATCTCTTCTTCCTTTTCAATTTATGTTCTGCAAGCTGGTTCCAAAGAATCAAGGACAGTCAGAATCACCTCGATGGCCACCAGGGAGAAAGGAGAGGACTTTGGGCCTGAGGGTGCTAGTGGCCCCAGTAAAAGGGAATGTCAAGGTGGGAATATGGGAATGGGTGGGCGGGTAGGTGGGAGGAGGAATTCCCTCACAGAGGCGGGGAGAGGGAGGGGACACGGAGTTTCCAAAGAAAAGGGGAATCATCGGAAATGTAAATAAAGTATCAAAAAAAAAAAAAAAAAAAAAAAAAGAAGTTGCAGGTGACTCATAATTGGTACTTGTTACAAAAGGAAAATTTATGCTCTTATTTGTTACTCATAATTCTCTCATTTTAAGAAAGTGTCATCATCATTGTAAAGAAGAGTCAGTGGCTTTCTATCTTGTGAGTCTGTATAACTTTTTGGATATTAGTAGTTCTATGATGGGTAAACCTCCCATTATTATAGTTATAATAAGAATCTAAGGATGTTCTCACTAATGCAATCATTTCATTTGCCTGCATTCTTTTGATTTTTACACTCTTGCTAATAGCTCATATAGGCACATAATATGCACTATACTTATTTTAAAGATGTGGAGATTTAGGTATGAGATTGAGGTAAGTGATCTGGATAATTTCACTGTATAGTATAAAATAGTATAAAGCTAATGACTTAGAATTAGAATATAGGTTTCTGGCACTGCTTCATTTACCTTGCTAAAAACCTAGGCAAATTATCATTCCTTTCTTTTTCCAAGAAAAGAACAAGGAGATAGGATATGTGGGAAAGCCAAACAAATAGTGCCACAGGGAGAATGGATTTTACCTGAGTTGATTCATGTTTGCCATTACAAATTCTTAGATAAGTCTCACTATCCTGATATTCTGTATTAATGCAGGATCTATCTTTCTTAAAAAAGGTTAAGACCCAGCTTGAGTTTCTCCATGTGAAATTACCCAGATATCAGTAGCCTTTAAAGTTTGATGAATATAGGTCATCCAAAAAGGACCTGTCATCACCACTATTGGTACCTGTTCCATGCTCCTTTCTCGTCTCCTGTGCAGACTTCCATTCTGGTAAATGACACTGATATAGGGGCCTAAGTGGTATTCTGTGTATTCTATCAACTTCCAGAAAGTTGTCAGAAATCTTCTAATGATACTCACCTCTTTGAATGCCCCACTGAGTTCCCCTTCAATTGTTTTCTTTCTTTTGGCATGGGAATTAATGAACACTGAGTGTGGACTCATATATTCCTAGATCTGAACTCTACTCCACCAATTTGTGAATTCATGAAAAATGCTCATTCTCTCTATTAATTTTTTAATAATGAGATTAACTATAGCATCTGCCACATAGGGCTGTTATGTTAAAAAGGACAGTGTCCATGAACATTATAGCTCACCACTCAATGCCTTGAAACATTTGTTAAGATTTTTGTTGAGGTTTCCTGTGATTTTGTGAAAGAATTAAAATTAGGATGTCAAAAGAATATTAGATACTCATAGTCACTGCAAAAATATTCATTATATACAAGATATGGAAAGAACCTAAATGTTCATCAATGGGTAAATGGATAAAAATATGGAATGTGCACACAATAAAATGTTGTTTAGTCAAAGAAGAACAGAGAATCATGTGATAAACAATAGTACAAATTAACCTTGAAGATAACATACTGAATGAAACGAGAATATAAAATATATAGCATAATTTTCGTTTTTAAACATTTATTTATTAGTTCATTGCTCATGTGTGTGCCCATGCACATGTGTGTGCTAGCAATGTGTGGTAGTTGAAGGACAGCTTGGTGCAGTTCTCTCCTTGACCAAGTGAGTCTCAGGGATTGAACTCAAGTTCTTAGCCTTGGCAGCATATGCCTTTGACTAAGCCATCTTACTAACCTTAGAAATGCTTGTTATATACTCAATAAAGCTTATTTCTGATTGGATGGAATCATATTAACATATTTAAAACATATGTTAAAATCTGAAAATCTTTACATCATGAAAATATCAATGGTGCTCTAGCTATGGAGTAAATTTTAGTTTGTTTAATGTGTTCTAATCAATAAAATTATCATCTTTTTGAATCCTAAATCCCCAATAATTTTATATTTCACTATAAGATGATGGTGTTTGTACTTGCTTTTTTTCTTGTTTAATTGTTCTTTAGAGGTAGAGAGCATAGCAGTTTTTGCAACTTCTGGCCAATGATCACTAAGTTAGAAGTTAGAAGACTGGTTCTGTATGTAACTTTACTTCTGCCCTTCATAGTATAGAGATCTGATACATGGGTAAAAAAGTGAAAGTGGCTTAATTATTGTGGCTCCTGAGTCTTTAATGAAATGACCTTGAGCGCTTTAGTACAGCCCTACTGCTTAGTGGATTCCCAATACACTCATAATAATGATAGTGCTTTTACTTCGAATCTCTCTAACACTTGATCCTGCTATTTTTTCCCAGTTTTTATCCTTCATCCTCTTTCCCCACAAGGTATTTTGTCTTTATGCCAGTATCTGACCTGTTCTATCATCTCACATTGTACCCAGTAGAGCTGCCATTCACCTCCCTTCTTACCTTGCATCCATTCCATAGACCCCCCCTCAAACCTCAGCTTTGTTTCTACAGTTCTTTTGGTTCCTTTTCTAACTAGTCTTATGAATTACCAGATAGCACATGCCTTCATGTGTATATTTATGCAACGCACAGAAATACAGAGGATCATAGTAGAACACTATAAAAATTATATGCTGACAAGCTATGTAACTTATAAGATGTGTATAAATTCTGAGAACA
The DNA here is from genome assembly GCA_028551405.1 of Uromys caudimaculatus. NCBI lineage: Eukaryota > Metazoa > Chordata > Mammalia > Rodentia > Muridae > Uromys > Uromys caudimaculatus. The sequence continues at coordinate 9,807 of JAPYYD010007009.1, forward strand.
ACACTGTTGGGTGATCTTTTTATGCGCTCTGTAAAAACTGTCTTTGTGTTATTCAAATGCTGATTTCCATGCAGAAAGTTGATCATAGTCTTGTTGTTAGTATTGTTATTCATATGGCTATATCATATTTTGTAAACACCTCCTCTTTCACCTTCTTACTGGTTTAATAAAAAGCTGCTTTTAATAAAAAGCAAAGGAGGAGAGAAAAGACAGTATAGTGGGTTGGCCTTAATGGTAATATTGGGCCCCCAAGATCTGGTTGTCCCAGAGATGAGACTGCATGTAGACTCAAGTGGTGCTATGTGACCTTGTCCCCAAGTTATTTTTGACTGGTAAATAAAGATGCCCACAGCTAATAGTTGGGCAGAAGAAACATGTATGGAGTTTAGGATTCAGGGGCTTAGGGTCAGAGGAGAACCAGGAGAGATGAAGAAGGTAAAGGAGGAGGAGAAGCTGCCATGGGTTAGGTGAGTCATGAAAACATATCCCTGAATGGACCAGCCAATTGGAGTTAAGAGCAGCCCAGGTGAAATATAGTAAGTAATAACTTGAGTTATCAATAGAAAAGATGATTCTAATAGCATAGAAGGTAGATGTCTACCCAGGTCTTGTGCTATTTAAGGCTTATTGTAAATATAAGGTTGTATGTATCTTTTATCTGGGAACTGAATGATCAAGGTGAGGTAGAAACCCCAAATCAGCTCAGTTTGGCGGACCCTCAGAAAAATGGACATAATACTACCTGAGGACCCAGCTATACCTCTCCTGGGTATATACCCAGAAGATGCCCCAACATGTAACAAAGATACATGCTCCACTATGTTCATAGCAGCCATATTTATAAT
>JAPYYD010007010.1:0-10651 GCA_028551405.1 Uromys caudimaculatus
AAAAACCTCAGGTGACAGCAGATGCTGACAGGGATGTGGAGAAAGAGGAACACTCCTCCATTGCTGGAGGGATTGCAAGCTGGTACAACCACTCTGGAAATCAGTTTGGCGGACCCTCAGAAAAATGGACATAATACTACCTGAGGACCCAGCTATACCATTCCTGGGCATATACCCAGATGATGTTCCAACATGTAATAAAGGCACATGCTCCACTATGTTCATAGCAGTCATATTTATAATAGCCAGAAGCTGGAAACAACCCAGATGTCCCTCAACAGAGGAATGGATACAGAAAATGTGGTACATTTACACAATGGAATACTATCAGCTATTAAAAACAATGACTTCATGAAATTCTCAGGCAAATGGATGGAACTTGAAAATATCATCCTGAGTGAGGTAACTCAGTCACAAAAGAATGAACAGGGTGTGTACTCACTGATAAGTGGCTATTAGCCTAAAAGTATGGAATACCCAAGTTTCACTTCACAGTAACCATTGGACTGAGTATGAGGTCCCAGATGGAGGGGTTGTAGAGGGACTGAAGGAGCTGAGGGAGTTTGTAGCCCCATGGAGGGAGCAACAGTGTCAACTGGCCTGACCCCCTGGTCCTCCTGGAGGCTGGACCACCAACCAAAGAATACACATGGAGGGACCCATGGTTCAGACCACATATGTGGCAGAGGAGGGCCTTGTTGGCCATCAGGGGGAGGAGAGGCCCTTGGGCCTGAAGGTGTTAGAGGCCCCACAGTATAGGGGAATGCCAAGGTGGAAGACAGGAGTGGGTGGGGGAATACCCTCATAGAGGCAGGAGGATGGGGGAGGGGATAGGGAGTTTCCAAAGGGGAGACCTTGAAAGGGGGAAACATTTGAAATGTAAATAAAATATCAAAAAATTAAAATTAAAAAAAAAAGAAAATCAACTCATAAAAAAAATAAGAGTTGGAAAGGATGACTGTGATGCGCCCTCTTCTGGCCTCCACAGGCACTGCACACACATAGTTCGCACAGGTCCAACAAGCATCGGTACACATAGTTCAGGAAGCTGTCCATCCACTAATGACTGACAAGTGAACTTCCTTTCCTTCCCTTCCTTCTCAGTGAGTTATTGTCTGGAAGGGAAAAAATGGGGGTTAAATGAGAGGCCAGTGGAAGGATGAGATGGCGCTTACTGTGTCCCTGGGTGGAGAGGAAAGTAACAGAAGTAATAAGAAAAAAATATTAAACTTATTTTAAAACTTTAATTTGTAATCAAATATAAATTCTTCATTAAAGTAGTTTCTCCAGTATCCCTGGCAGATATTACCATAGTCTTTAACACGGTTTGAATAATAGACACTCAGTGTTTGTGCAGAGAGCAGCCCACCACTCATTTATAAAATTTCCTTTTTTGTAATAAGTGGAGCTCAGCCACCACCTGTCCACATTGACAATGAAGCACAGTTCTGCTCTACGATGCAAAACAAAGTAATCCTAATCCTCCTCTCAGTTGCCAATCTTTGTTTACAGCTATATGTACAAACAGCCCTGGCTCTGTTGGCTTAGTTTAGATGAATTCGGGTCACAGAGGATCACAGGAGACTGAGCTCTCAGTAATTCACCAAACTGAATTTCTTTTAACTCTGCTATTACCATTCACAGCTATCACACCTTCACTTGTATGTTAAGCATGAATAAAATATTATGAATGTCATTCTTCTTTGTTCGGTACTCTACCCTATGATACTTTTCAAGTCCATCTTCATGGAGTGACAACAGACTTTAGAGGTTAGCATTACCTTATTGGACATGAACCAACAAAAACCTGCACACAGTTTCTAGAATTCATATTATATGATACAGATCTGGTGAATTCCAGACATATACTATTGGATCATCCAACAGGAAATTAGATTTTTCACTGTGGTTGTGTGCTGACTGTATGATATACAGGTTAAATTAGAAGTGGCTTGCCTAAACTCTGACATGGAAAATTTTCCAATTTGCATTATAAAGTTTGATGAATTTAGACTTGATTGTGAAAATTGCCATAATTTGAAGAACAAGATAACTTAAGATTCAAGGAAGAAAATCAATTTATTTTCTATCAATGAAATGAGGGTTTAGGCTTGATTGTAAGTGCTCCTTCATGCAAGGAAGTGGAGAACCTGGCTGGAGCCCTACAGTAGCACACAGTGCTTTTAGAACCCCATTCTGCATATCTCAACAAATAAATATCAAGAGAAATAAGATTAAGAGTCTCCTGATTTGTAGGAGCAAGTGTTCATCACCATCTTGGTGACTCTAGAGAGGAAAAGTCACCTTATGATCCAAGAAATCTACTAATGATATCATTAGTAAATGGTAAATGAGTATCAAAAACTTGAAACCTTAGTAGGAAACTAATCTTTTGTTTATTTGTTTGTTTTCAAATTGGAATTTCAAAACAGTGAATTTTGTATATAGAGCAGTATTTTATTCTCTAATACTAAGCACAAAACTAGAAAATGTACAGATATAACAATAAGAACAATAGCATCACAATACTTCTATATTAAAGCATTCCAAGGATCTATTGTGCAGTGTGTGTGTGTGTGTGTGTGTGTGTGTGTGTGTGTGTGTCTTTGTGTATGTCTACAATGTGTGTAGGGGGGCAAGCAGAGACAAAAAATCAGCATCAGATGCCATGCTGCTTAGAGTTACAGAAGATTATGAACCACCTGATATCAAGACTAAGAACGCCAGGCTTCCGGAAGAGCACTTAATCAGTGAGCTGTCCTTCCAGCCCCATATCAAAATATTTTACAGGTTTTAGCCAGTAAATAGCCAATCTTTCATTGTTGTACTATGCTAAGAAAAATATCAAGTCCATCATAAAAATCAGCCTTCGCTCATGATTCTAACTCTCCACAACTCTTGAGAACCACTGCTTTTCATCTCTCAGAATGCATTCAAGCTAAGCACATTTCAAAGCACTGCAAAGTACCTCACAATAGCTGAGAGACACATAAAGTGGAGTAATAAAATGACCTTATTTAACTTGGATATCTTAGTTTTATGCTACTATCAAGAGTAAAGGAAATTAAATTTTAAGAACACATTTGAAAATGACCTGAAAGTTCATTGTTGAATCTCAGCTAAGGAAATGACCATGAGACTACAGCTCACAGTGTTCTGTCTTAGACGCTTATTTTATCGGTAGGCTAAGGTTTCTCGTGATATTATGAAATTAATAAAAACTAAAGGGGACAGAAGAAATTAAAAACTAATAGACTAAGTAAGCAAGGGTTTCGGGATTAATAGCACGAAACACTAGACTTTTCTCAAACTCTTTGAATGGGAGAGTTACAGAGTAGACTAGGAAGCCATATTTTATGATATACGATAAAATAATGTCTTGAGAAAGAAGAATAACCATGACAATGTGTCTTGCCTCCTTAGGAAGGCTTATTTACTGACTTTTAGTGAATATAGCATTCGATAACTCATACTTCTGTAAAGACGATAAGCCAAACACTGCTGAGTAAAACTTGTTAAACATTACATTTTCCCAGTTCTAAGCCAATTGCCTAGGGAACCCTGGACTTTCTGCTTCTTGCCTTGTAATGAGCAAGAGTGTGAATGAATCAGGAAGCAAAAGAGGACATTTTGGGGAAGTATTCACTTGACTGGAGCTGTAGAACCTCTTAGAAATATCTTTCTGAGCAGTGGCATTTGTCTTTGGAAGGATTCTTTCTAAACCTAGACCATTAATGGAAAGTCTTCTAGCTTGCTTCTGTTGCTGTTCACATCTTTTACCTTACCAGCTTGGGACTTAACTGCAGCTCTGGGTAAATCCCCCATTCTTTACTGACCTTAAAGCTGCAGCACTTCACAGGGGATTTTCTTTCCCTGAAATGAGACTAATTGCTAATGATAGGCTTTTTGGATGGGCTGTCTTGCATATTACTTGGTAGAAAGCTTAGATTCTTGGTATACTTGTCTAAAAATGTTGTGAGAAGGTGTTAGAACTGCAGTAGCTGGACACGTATCAGTAGGAAACCAAGATAATAAGAAACAAAGTGACATCTTTGACAAGAAGGGTGTTTATCCCAATGTGAAGGATTCCAGAAAGAATAGTGCAGAAAAGATTTTTAATTTAAAAAAAAGGTTTTTTCCAGCTTTTTAGGTTTAGGAACCTTTCTATCTGGTCTCATGAACTGAAGGGCAACTTTGTAATATCTGAAGAATAGAAGTAAAAGGGTATCGAAGATATTATGTATGAATCTAAAAAGCCTCCCTTTTGTAAGAATTGCCTTGGCTATGGTGTATTTTCACAGCAATAGAACAGCAACTGAGTAACGAGACAGCTGCCTTTCAGTGTGTGTGTGTGTGTGTGTGTGTGTGTGTGTGTGTGTGTGTGTGTGTTAAATATAAAACTATCATGTCCCCAATACCAAAAGAGATTACAGACAATGCAATTTTAGATGAACACTTTCTTTTACAGCACAGCCAACAAAAGCTGACAGCAATATATCTGTGCATGGATCCAGAAGTATAAAGAGCTGTTCATGAAGACGAGTTTGGCTTTACTGGAAGAAGACAAACTTGTTTTGTTATCAGCAGGTGGGTTCCTTTTCCTTTACCCAGATAGACATCATGGTGCAATCAAACACTCTTCAAGGATAGGGTTGCGGCAGCTTTTGCATCTCTGGGTGTTTGTCAGCAGTGAGCTAGAGCAATAGGCAGGTGGGACAGCAGGTTTCAGTGTCTAATGTTATAGCCCTTCACTCTTTTACTTGGGCGCTGGCTTACAGCTTCAGAGGGTCAGTCCATTTTCATCAGAAGGTCAGTCCATTATCATCACAGTGGGAAGCACAGTGCCGAAGAAGCTGAGAGCTTTATATTCCAATCATTAAGCACCAGTCAGAGGGAGAGAGAGAGACAGAGACAGAGAGAGACAGAGGAAAAGACTGGCATGGCATAAGATTTTGAAATCTCAAGGCCCACCCAGTGACACACTTACTTTGTCCAACAAACCCACACCTACTCTAACAAGCCTGCACCTCCTAACCATTTCAATCCTTCCCAAACAGTTTGACTAAGTACTGAAATAGTATGAGCCCACGGAGGCCATTCTCATTTGAACCACCACAGCATCTAAGCTCAACATGATACCACGAGCACACACACAAAATGAGTGTGCCCCTGATGCTTTTACCTACTAGCCTCTCTTGTGACATACCTCTGTGATCCCATTAGTTGGGAAGTGTAGACAGGAAGATCAGAACTTCAAGATCATCTTTTGCTACATAGGGAGTTCAAGGTCAGGCTGGGCTTTGTTAGACTCTGTTTAAACAAAACTAGGTAACAATGTTTTAAATACCTGCATAAGAACTGTCTAAAATAAAACATGGAGATAGAGGTGAGACTGACTGGCAAAAGGTTTCTTCATTAATGGGATGGATTTATCAGTGTATAATAGGGATGAATATATTCACAGTATATTGTATACATGCATGAAATTGTCAAAAAATGTAAAGTGTTAATAAAATCAGGAGTATGTGTTTTAATTTCTTAGGAAATCGCATTTGAATGGCATTGTTTTTTGTTAAATATTTGATTAATTTACCAGTAGCAACATCTGATTCTAGAGGTTGTGTGTATATGTGTGTGTGTGTGTGTGCATGCATGTTTGTGTGTGTGTGCATGTGTACATACCTCTATATAAAAAAGGATTTAAATTATTGGTGTTAGTTCTTTTAGGATTAGGCTTTTCCAAGGACTAACCCCTTAATTGGTTATGTACACACAGTGATTAGTCTTGAAGTCATATATACACAAGCATTTATATATTTGTATATAGATGATAAATATATTATTGTTGTTTCACATGTATATCTATGTTACATATAAATGTAACAGTAATAATCAAGGAAAAGAAGTCAATTTGAGAGGAATATGGGCAAAGAGGCAGGGGAGGGCATGGAGTGAGGGAACATGGGAGAAGGAGCAAGGAAAGGGAAGGGGAAGTGATGTAGCTATATTTTAATATAAATATATTCATTTTAAAGATAAATTAAAACCATTTATTATTTTAATAGTATTGTTTTTATTATAGATTTCATGAAATGTATTCATTTAACTTGTGTCAAATTCATCAGTTTAAAATCTGTCAAAGAATCATTTAATTATTGTTTAAAAAGATCATGACCAATGACACTAAACCAGCTTGTTTAAAACGTAAGGTCATATATAAATCTGATGAAATATGATATAGAAAAATATCAAACTTAAATAACAATATAAACTAAAACAAAGAGAAATATTTTATTTATTATACTGGTAAGAAAAAAGTGAAATATCAAATATTTGATAAGATTACTGAAAAACATTTTGATTTCACTTTGGGTCAATTTGAATAGACAATTTGCACATAACCTACATTACAGGGACTCAATAGATGAGATAGTTTTAAAGATAAGAAACATATATAATGTATTGTAATTCTATAAAAATTCTACAAACATCTAAACAAAATTTTATTAAAACCAATTTAAATATCATATAAATAGCAAAGATAGGGGTTTTTTACTTCATTAAATAGTTCCAGTTTTAGAATAGTAGAGGTTGCTTTATAGTGTTCTCATAATATAAACTTAAAACATGAAAAATAATATAATTTTGAATGAAAGTTGAATAATTAAATGTAATTATATATTTGTATATGTGTATATACATAATTTCCAAATAGGTCTATTCTATCACTGAACTCTTTCTAACACCGCTCACTTGTGAAAGGATAGCTGCTGAAATGCAAAGCACGGACAGTAAAGAATGACCTCAGCTCATCCCCTGCCTACTGATTCCTCCATGTCCACTGTGTCCCTACTATAATCCTCTTCATTATTTGTGATTATGTTGAAATCTACCATGATAGTCTGTACATGGAGCTTAACTATCCAATTGAAGTCTAGGATCTTGCTATAAGCATTAGTATCTAAAGCTAGTGATAGCATTTTTATTATGCTGTCATAATATGCTAGACTAATCACCAGATAATACCCATCAGTAGACTAATCTTCACTGTCTTCTCCACTTGTTCTCTACAGAAATATAAGAATCAAGAACTAAAGCATCTTATATTGATAGCTTTGCTACTTAGGGTCAAGTTTAAAATAAATCTATGTAAGACATTATACATAGTTTGAAGGATGAATATTTACTTGTGTGTATATAAAACACTTACACAAAAGAAACATAAGATGGCAAATCATAAACTAAACACAATTAATATGCTTGATAAAGACAAACAATTAAGAATTACAATCATAATATAGCCTAAAGTAACAACACAAGCAAGCTTGATTAGTATAGCTACCATTTATGAGAAATGAGGACTCAGTGCAAATTAAAGGAAACTTAGTATGTCAAAATTGCAATGGAAATAGCTTGTCTCAATTGTTCCCACTCTACAAGATCATTTATTAAATGTTAAAATTCACAATGTCATTTAATAATCATTTGTGAGAAATTCTGAAAACAGAAAAATAGACTTATGAATCTATGTTGATGAGTCACTATTCCAAGGTAAGTTGGACAAAGATTCCAAATAACTGTAAACTCTAGGATTTATCAGGTATGTCGTATCTAGTATGTGTAGAAATCAAAGGTGGCTCTTCAGACTCTGACCTTTGGGCATACACATCTTGTACATGAAACAGTAAACAGAATAGGTTTTATTTCTATAATTATATCATTAACATAATAAAAGTTTAATTTTAAAAAGAAAAGTTTTCTAAAAGTGCTTGGTGTAGTCAAACAAGTTTTTTGAAACATTTTTTGAGGATTTCATATTAAACCTCCTTCCTCAACACCTCCTAGAACTAACTCATCTTCCCTAGCAACCTAACTTTGTGCTCTAATGTTTGTAAACCCATGGAATTCAATTTGTGCTGCCCGTATAGTCTTGGGCATGCACTAGAGTGTCCACTAGAGACCACATCCTTATTGTTGAGAATAGTTTTCTCTATCCAGAGTCTTTTGTTATTCCAAATGAATTTGTAAATTTCTTTTCTAATTCTTTGAAGAATTGAGTTGGAATTTTGATGAGGATTGCATTGAACTGTAGATTGCTTTTGGCAAGATGCCATTTTTACTATATTAATCCTGCCAATCCATGAGCATGGGAGATCTATCTTCTGAGATCTTCTTCAATTTCTTTCTTCAGAGACTTGAAGTTCTTGTCATACAGATCAACAAAAGGAGATCAAAGGACTACAAATTGGAAAGGAAGAAGTCAAACTAATCACTATTTGCAGATGATAAGATAGTATAATTAAGAGACCACATTCTTAAAGGAAACTGTCTCTTCTCACAGCCCCTACCAATTACTAATAGCTCCTCAGCTGTGGGTAGGATGTCATGGTCACCTCCCTCTCCATGCACATACGTTGTCTGCATTGAGCCTGGGCAGGATTCATGAGTGCTGTTTCAACTACTGTGAGTTCCAGTGTTCTACTGCACTATTGTGTTCAGAAAACACAGTTTTGCTGTAGTCTCCAAAAGCCTCTGACTCTCACAGTTTTTCCATTCTCATTTCTGCAATGATCCCCAAGCTTTGGAAGGACAAGGAATATAGTTGTCTTCTTTAATTATGACCTCTCCACAGTCTCTTAATCTCTGTACTTGATCAATTGTGGGACTTTGTGTTGATTGCCATTTACTTCAAAAGTAAGCTTCTCTAATGAGGGTTGAGAATTGAAATAATCTATATATAAAATGATAATTCATTTAATATCCATTTATCAGAATAATAGTAATAGGCCTATGACCTATCTAGTCTTAGGTTTTTGGACCCAATAACAATGAAACATGGGTGTTTTATTTTGGAGCAGGCCTTAAATCCAAACATAAAATGACTTTTTGCTTCCATGATATTTGTGACACTATTACAGCAGCATACATATCTTGCCAGGACTTTCATTATTGTAGTTCATATCACACGCAGGTGGTTTCTTTTCTCCTCCAGGAATGTACATAGTACTCCAAACACTATGAGTGTTATGTAATAAGAATGAAGCTTTTAGGCAAACACAGTTTAATTTCTCTATGTTCTAATACCCAAGTATTTTGTATCTTCAACAATAGTCTCTTATTGTTAATTTATGGAGGGTAATCACAAACATTGGCAATACCCGGCAGTGTTTTCAAGTATATGAGATTTCACTAGTCAACAACTCTTAAGGAGACAACAATCTTTTTTTGGCACTTGGAGTTTTATTTGTTAACCTATAGAGGTTTAGGAGGGGACATGGACACCTTGTTACAGGGTAATTACATTTAAATTCATTTTTATGTCTCCCTGCTACAGGGCAACTATATTTAAATTGTTTTTGTATGTGTGTAAGTATACGGTTTAGGAAGTTTCTAAAGTAGCAGTAGCTTTTTATATGATTTTTTAGTATTATTTATTCCTTCCATATTTCCTCTTCTACCCTGACTTCCAACTGCACCTCCATTTAACCTCTTTTGTTCCATAATTTCCCTTTATTCTTTTATAGCACCATGTTCTATCTACCTTCTCTTGAATGACCTCCACCATGATCCATCACTAATTTTGTAAGAATTCCAAATGAATCCCCATTGTGATTATTCCAAATGAAACACACACCCATTGGTGGTTTAGTAATAGAATTCCCCCCAATGTCAAACAAGTCTCTTAAAGCAGAGTTTTCTCTGGCTGGTGGCAGAGAACAAAATATAAAATATGAAGACTTCACCAAGGTTCTCAGTCTGAAGTTTAAGAGAATCACACAAGAAATAATCAAGCAGCCCCTGGTTTACAGTAAGTGATAATGCAGATAGACATCAGACCTGAGCATTGGGATAAGAAAGAAACCTTTGGGAATATCATGTTTTACAGATGTGGTTGTCAAGGAGGAGGCCAGTTTAACAAGCTGCAAAAGCTACCTGGTGCTTCCAGAAGCACAAAGATAATTGTTGTCTTTTTTTTTTTTTTTTTTTTAATACTTTATTTACATTTCCAATGTTTCCCTTTTTCTGGGTTTCCTCTTTGGAAGCCCCCTATCCCCTCCCCATCCCTGCCTCTATGAGAGAATTCCACCTCCCACCCACCCGCTCACCCATCGCCCTATTCCCACCTTGACATTCCCCTTTACTGGGGCCTCTAACACCCTCAGGCCCAAGGGCCTCTTCTCTCTTCCTGATGGCCATCGAGGACGTCCTCTGCCACATATGTGGTCCGAACCATAGGTCCATAGATGTGTATTCTTTGGTTGGTGGTCCAAACTTCAGGACGACGGGGGGGGGGGGTCAGGTCCATTGACACTGCTGCTCCCTCCATGGGGTTGCGAACTCCCTCAACTCCTTCAGATCTTTCTCCAACTCCTCCATCTGGGACTTCACTATCAGTCCAGCGGTTACTGTTAAGTGAAACTTGGGCATTCTGACCTTTTGGGCTAATATCCGCTTATCAGTGAGTACATACCATGTTCCTTCTTTTGTGACTGAGTTACCTCACTCAGGATGATATTTTCAAGTTCCATCCATTTGCCTGAGAATTTCATGAAGTCATTGTTTTTAATAGCTGAGTAGTACTCCATTGTGTAAATGTACCACATTTTCTGTATCCATTCCTCTGATGAGGGACATCTGGGTTGTTTCCAGC